>JBAJNP010001486.1:24872-40124 GCA_036877545.1 Yasuhikotakia modesta
TATATATACATACATACATTTATATGTGTATGTATATTACAATATAAAGTGAGGTTTAACACACTAAAATACACATTTAATGTCAACACTGGGCGTTTCTAAACACTATAAAAAGCCTCTTAAGGCAATACAAAGCTGACGTATTGTTTACAGCGTAAAAAGTTATAAAAACCTTTTAATCTATATTGGCAAAGGAAACAAGGTTCAAATCTAAACAACTCCAACTTATAAACAGATAAACAGCAAGTCATACAGTAAACACGAGTAATGACATCATCAGCTGGCTCCGCCCACTCCGGCTGTGACTGAAAAGCGCTGAAGTGTTCACCTGTGAATGACGACTGAGGAGCATTCGTGCATGCGGCCCATACACTCCAGCGCCGCACAGTAAGATGAAACGTTGGGTTTCAGCCCAGCTTCTTCAATCAGACTGAACAGGCGACGGACGTGGTTGATGGAACCCTGCAAAACACAGGCGGAGGGAAAATTACTTCACTGGAAACTTAAGACCTTTTAAAAATGACTAGTAGTCACATGTATGACATACTAACAGACTAGTAGTCTGTGTATATATAACTATAGTAGTTACATGTCAAACCTTACACTGAAAAAGGAATACTAGCTAGCATAACAAACTAAATAAAGTAACACAGTTTGAAAAAACTGCATAATATATAACTATATATTATATAATTAGGCTATAAACATATATAATGTAACTTAAACACTGAGATGCATTCATACTTTTTTGGCCCACATCCTCATTATGATGTTGTAGGCACTGATGGACAGTTGCTTGCGTCTCGACAGGTGGCGGTGATAAAACAGAAGACAGTTCTGAGCTCGGGCAACGTTGTCGATGAAAACACACGCCTCCAAATAGCAGCGGACTCTGAGCTCAGGATCCCCGTAGCGGTTCCCCTCCTTGTCTTGTAAAAGCTTTTCTGGAGCTGTCAGGTCCAGCTGCTTGTCCAAGTCTAGGTCCTTGTCCTCAGCTGGTTCTCTATCTACAGGTCTGGCTTGTTCCTCCTCCATCTCCCAATGGAAGCCAACTTTACCGCAGGAGATGCTTGGGACCTTCTGCGTTCCTGGAGTGCTGGAAGCAGAACCTTCTAAAACTCTGGAGACTTCTTTCTGGGACTTCTTCTTAGATCTTTTCTGCAGAGCTTTTTCTTTACTTTTGGAAGCTGTTTCTTTACTAGATGTTGCAGCTGATTTGGCATCTTCTGCTTTAGCTTTTGTTTTGGCTGCTGTGATGGTCTTTGTAGACGTAGCAGGAAGCATCAAACCTCCTTTGCTGCTTTTTCCAGGAACTGGTTTGTCATGAGTTCTCGGCGAAGGTTGTTTTTTGGACTGATTCCACTTTTCACACCTGAGTTTCTCCATCCAGCGGCTTGCGTGAGTTTTGACAGAAACGTTACCCTCAGCGATCCTCTTTTTAGGAGACTGCAAGTTCTTTTGGTTGTTCCCAGATGCAATTTCTTTTCCCTTTTGATGGGCTTTCACAACTTGAACCTTTGAATGTTTGACGTCCACAACGTCAGATTGCAACTGTTGGATTCTGGCCTCCAGAACTTCAAAGAAAATATTGAGAGAAACGTTGAAGACCAACATTGTGCACCAGAAACTATCAACAGATTATTTTAATTGTGCAAAACATTTACCTAATAATACAAAAGCACAAAATTACAATGAATAAATAACAAGCCTCTGTAATATATTAAATTGAGTGGAAAAAGAGCTCATACCATCCAATAATCGAGACTGTTCCCAGAATCTTTTCTTCCCATCCTCTTTCTTAGGAATGGCTGAATATTGTCTTTGGCAAGTTGATGCCCATGGATTGTCTAAAACATGAAAATTGCGAAGGCAGATTGAACTTTAAGAAACGTAACTTTATATAATACTTTTAAGATGTTGATTAGTTAATATGTTGATATGTTAAAATACTAACAGTAGATTTATTGTATCAACAACAGGTGCATAAAATGTATCTTATCCTTATGGATATTTTAAACTATTTAAGGACCAGCCCGACATTACGATGCAATAATCGTCTCTCTGACGTGTAAATAAAAGTCTTACGGCACACTTTGCGTTTAGACAACTTAACATTGTGCTTCTATGTAATGTCACACGACTCACAGAAACAAACGTGAGTTAATACAACTGTTACGATCTGAAGGACAAGACGTATTTTGGACCGTCTTATGCTTACCTTGCATTTGCATCCCACCATTATTTCTTATTCTGAGACACGGACGGCAATAATCCGCATATAGGACCCCACGCAAAACTTTCGTTAAGGCCCACAGTCTCAAAAGTGACATGTTGACATGAGTTTCCAACCACCGCGTTACTCCGTGCAGAAGGCCGCCATGTTTGTTCAGACCCGACTAGCCGATGGAGGAGCGATATAGTCCAGCCCTGATCAACCGAGTACCGAGGAAACGTACTCGGTTGTAAGGAAACGTAAACTATAACAAAAATCTGTCTGTCATTTTTATTGCAAGGGTTGATAGGCGAATTTTAAACGGACTGGATATTGTAATGTATGTTTTATTTGTTTTAACACGTTAAAGGAAAAGTTTGGTATTGTAATAAACTCTAGATGGCAGTCTTTGCGCGCCTCGCAATGAGAGCAGGTTCACACATTTATCCACAAACTTTACACGTGTGTGTCAAACTATAAATAACCTTATAACTAATAATATAACCTAACTAATATTAACTATTTCTGTGCATTACAATTATGGAAGCTTTAATATGTGCATGTAGAAATACATTTTCTTTAAGTCTCTGTCTGGTCCTTGGAGAGCAACGTTGTGGTAACAGATTAGTTGTGATACGAGCTAAATATTTCATTTATTCATGCATTCGTATATATTCATTATTTTCTTTGATTTTTTTAGGCGGTTACTATTTATAAATAGCACTTTTTTTATACTAACATCATCTATGACAATGTTAAAGGAGTTTTTCTGCCAGAAATTGGGAACATGAATGACTTTAAAATAATAGTGAGGGTACTGTACAATAAAACTCATAAAAGATAACAACTAAATCACTGTGTATTAATTCTAACAGGACATAAAGTAAATACAGCTAATTTATTGAAATAGTAATACTGCCATATTTAATATTGGATAGATAGATAGATAGATAGATAGATAGATAGATAGATAGATAGATATTTTATTTATCAACATCATTATTACAAAATATTATTACAACAGATGGGATAATGTACATTCAGCCATACAGTCACCCCGTCAGGTTTGTTTTATGGGTGACTTTGCATTTCTTGGACATCCTTTCACATCTGGTAGCAGTGACCCCACAAGTCGTGTGTGTGTGGGGGGCTGGTGGGTGGAGATCACAGGGTCCCCTTTTCCAACAGACCCATTTGATGTTTCAAACTGGTGTGACAGTCATTACTGGGTGTCTGCCTGTCAACAAAAGGAGAGAGGAGCGCTATTCAAGACCCTGAAATAACTGCAGCCAGGACGAGGCTGGCAGTCTCTGGTACCTCTCTGCACACCTGTAGGTTCTACTTAGTTTTTGGGAAGGTTCTACTGGCTGCTGTTTGTTCACCTGATCAGACACTGCGTTGTGGTACTAGGTGGCGCTCATAAACACGTTCTAGCTGAGGCATCTATAAATATGAACAAGAAAAATGCTAGAATTAGTAAAATAAAAACCTTGCTTAGATTTTTCAGTCCCTTTTCAGTAGGTTAAATATACCTACATCTGGTGTAGTTTACAACCACACGCTGAAGGCTGGAATACCCTCATGGAAGCTATTTTGAAAAATGTCTCCACACCTGTCAATGCCAATAATTCAAGGTCAATATTCATAAAAGTCTCAAAAATATCATCCTAGCTAAACATAGAACGTTCTCAGAATGTTGGCTTTCTGTAAAAATTCTCTTGAAATGATCAAATGTTTTATTTTATTTTATACTTTATTTTATTTTAATGTTATACATTATATATCAAACTTTATTCTTTAATAGATAGTATAACAGTTAAAAATGATCATCATTTATCATTATTTAAAAAAGTTTAAATAACATCCTTACATAAACAATAACGTTTATACAATGCCTAAAATACAAACATTTTAAACCTTTATTCCTAGAACCTTCAATAGTTATTTTAAATGCTATGTGCCAATGGAAACATTAGGGGAATGTTCTTACAACCTAAAATTATATCTATATATAATATAGATATAATACTGCTTAGGTCTGCAGTCAGGGCCAAACACGTCCCACATCTGCGAGTTGTATCTGCGATTAGCGCTAGCAAGATTATCTGCAGCGTTTGAAAGATTAAATGATGTCCACCAATCGCATTGTCACAAAAAAAAGTAACAGCGTGTCTTATCTCACTTAAATCTCAGTCAACTATCACGAAACGATAAAGACTCATAGCTGTGGATCAGATACGCTACACATTTATCAGCGATTTTGGCTACAATGGACAATGGTCACGAAGCAGGAAATGTAAATGGGCCTGTTGTAGATTGATCTCCAGTTGTGGCGGCAGCAGACAGACCCAGAATTAGAAACGGATGTTTATGCAGCGACCGCACAGTGTGGCACTCTGGTTATCTCGGCCACCTGCGTTGGAGGAATCTAGCGGGAAGTCTGTGGCTGAAATGAGAGTTTTAGAGTCGGTTGCATAACATTTGTGAGCTACTGTATGAGTGATTTCATGTTATCTCATAACTTATTTTTAACTTTTTGGGGTTAAAAATGAACAAAACCAGTTAATGAGCAGCATCACCTTAACCTGATTCCCAATGGCAAGTTTAGTAATATTTTATAATAATAGTCTATCATTTCAGCTGTGCTGTTCTGTCCTGGAAAAATGTCAGTTTGGCTTCATTGGACTTCAACATACCTAATGAAAAGTATAAATAACCTGCAATTTTATGTTTCAAACAGAGGTGGCGGCAGAGAGGCAAACATTACAGATTGCAGCTTTCAGGTAATACTTGTGGAACAGAAAGTAAATTAGCCACAATATTAGTTGCAAATAAATAAGTAGCAATTAAAAACAGGTTTGCATAATGATGCCATTTATTATTGGTTAAACCTCAAAGTAGCCAAGCGTGAAAGAGAGAGGGAGGGGCGATGGAGGAGCGTTGGAAGAGAGTCACTATGTTAGCAAGAGAGAGAAAACAATTAATAATGGGAGCTGTTAGGAGGAGATTGTCAGCGCAAAAAGGGAGGTCAGGTTTCAGGCTCTTCTGGAGAACTTTGATGGTACGAAACAGGCCTCATTACGGAGATATTATCTCCATTCATACACTCCCAGAGTTGATGGAGTCCTGCTGGGAAAGATTAGGTTCCTTTCGCCGGTGAACATCTCACACGGCCGGTGAACCACAGAGTTCCTCAGCTCAGGACGCAACCGACGTATCGCTGGAAGCTAAGAAGAGGCCTAATGATGGTCAATGATGTGTTGAATTAGTTACATTTTAGATAGATACATAAATATGCATATATACACATGATAGATAGATAGATAGATAAACAGACAGACAGTGATAGATAGATAAACAGACAGATAGATAGATAAACAGCTAGATAGACAGATAGATAGATAGGATCACATCATGGCATAATAACAAAATTCTGATCATGGCAGTTGTGCATTTGTGTCCTAAAGGTAGGAGATATCTAGCGCTCCTCAGGGACCGGCATCCACATGTTAGCCTACGTTTATCACCACATCTGACACTCATCTGAAACATCTTACGTTGCCCCAAAGGATTCTAATTACCATCAATTTTAAGGGAAGTGGGGGGTGGGGGGTTGATGTTGTGGACTTCCGGGGTGACTGGGGACGCTGGAGGGTCGCAACATGGTCTGCATGAAAGGGGCAGTTTAAATTTAGTCAGCAAACAACGTCTTAGAATAAAACATACTTGAAAGTCACAACAATAAAAAGCTGTAGGGATATGATGATACATAAATTGGGAACATAGAACAAAGTAGACAAAAGCCTGGAATATATGTGGTTTTTTAATGTTATCCCATTTTTTGCAGAACAAAAAGGTAGGAATTGAGAAATGAAGCCTGGCACAGGTGTGTGGTCAATGTTTTGATTTTATAGGCCAAGAATGAAGCTTAAGAGACCTGTTGGTTAACTGGCTAAAAAGTGTGAAGTAACTGTGACTATTCCTGGTAAAACACACACCTAAAGATCATTTTTACCCCCTGACCCCCTCTTTTGCCCCAGGCTGCACACATCATTAAAGCTATAAGTCTTTGAAAAGGGTCTAGTGCCGAACATAAGCCAAAGTACACTTCAGTTTTTATGTGCACATTATTCGTAAGATGTAGCATTTTTAAAGAATAGCTATTGTGCAGGAACACAGATGGCTGAGGCATTTTCATTATGGTGTCATTAAGATGTCATCTTGCAGACCTGCAGAAAAAACAACATGTTAAAAGTATTAGGAACTTATAAATGTTCACACAAGTGCCATTTTGTAAAGTAAAACTCAACATCATTAATACGTATGAGCTGAGAAGTTGTACAAATTTTATTTTGACCTGTTGGAAACGGTTGCACAAGCTGTTCCTGAAAACATTTAGCAGTAATATTCAGGTAAGAAGCAGATGAAAAATGTGAATTGGGTGCCAACATAAAGTGTCACTGGAGGTCAAAGAGACAGCTGTGTGGCTATTGCCTATATTTGTTTCTCAGATTTATCCATTTTTAAAGTGGCTGTAAAGAGCGTAGCTTCGGTTCCATGCTTTTTAAATTAAGCAAATTTATCACCTGTCATTTACTTGAGATTAATCCGAGATCTCCAGTGATGCAATATCATTCATGTTGGTTTGCCTGCCAAAATAAAGACACGATATGAAAATGATACAGCTTTATTCTTGCAAATACAGCAATTCCTGACGCTGGCACATGTGAGGATGATAATTTTCCTGTGAAAAGTAAAAGGAAAACAATATTGAGAGTGACATTCATTTAAAGTGATTATGAATTAAGGTCCCACCCATTTACTCTCAGTCCCCATGATGGAACAAGCCCTGCCCTGCATAACACGCAGGGAAAAGAACTTAGCCACCCCACCAAATAGCAGTCAGACACCAAGGTACAGAGAGTGAGAGAGAGAGAGAGAGAGAGAGAGAGAGAAAGACAACCATTTACAGCTTTACTGCCTCGTTCAGTCAGTCAGTCTTGCTCTCCCAGCCACCTCTATCTTATCCTCTCTTTCTCTCTCTGTAGTTTTGCTCGCTCTTTGAAGCTCTCTCTCTCACGCACGCTCATTTAAATACACTCATTCAGTCAGTTCATTCACAGGCACAGGTCAGACAGCTTCACAGTTTACCTTGTTTCGCCCCTGGCTGAGAGGACAGATTCCCTTGCAAGGTGCAGCCATCACACAGGACACAGGCTTCCACAGTCCGGTTTGACCCGAAGGCTCCACGAAAATCCAAGAAGATTGAGACGTGCCTTTGGAATGGAATTGTGAAGTCAGCATTCTGAGAAGCAAGACTAGAAACACAGAAAGCTGCTTCCAAGACTGCTGCTGGTATTAATCATTGGAAGCTGGTCTCATTCCCTGGCTTTGTTTGAATGGTTCCCGGCACGATTGGATCGGTTACCCACGTTTCCCATGTTCCTGCTAACCGGGTCTGTGTGAGGCACGGCGCCCAATGAAAACCAGCATCATGCCAACTGCTTGTGCAAGGTGCATTTTGGGAGACTGACCCATCATGTGCAAATGGACACACACCACCCTTGGTCTCCAGTCCGACCTCACCTTCAGTTGGTCAGCCCTCCTGGGGTTCCCACTTCGGCCTTACCCTGTTCCCCTGGTATGTCTGTCTCTGCTCTTTCTGACCTGCTCTGCTCTCGGTGCTTGCCCACCTGCACAGGGGCATGACCCTCTGCACGCCCTGGCGCAAGGTACGAACTGTTCCTGGACTCTGGAGCGGCACACGCGCAGCTACAACCACCTGGAGGGGGATGTCCGTCTGCGACGCCTTTATTCCGCCAACAAGTTCTTCCTTTGCATCGACAAAACGGGAAAGGTGGATGGCACTCGCCGGAAGAATTATGCTGACAGTGAGTAGACGCCCCGTGTTTGTTTCCATTTAAGCGTACCTGCAGAAAGGGAGTGGGGATAATTATGCTGTAGGCTTTGTTTTATGATCATTCATCAACTTTCTTATCATTTAAACTTATATTGCAGTTTTATTGTGTGGGATTCCTCTGTTTATGCTTGTGTCAGACTTTTGTTGAATGGACAAAATTGTTGCTAGGTAGGTTCTCTAACAAATGAGTAAAATAATGACCTCATTGGAAGGCGAAAGCTGTATTAAACACTAACTTTGTGGCAAGACACCATGAGCAGTTTGGCCCACAAAATACTGGGTTATGAAAGCAGGTATCAGTGTTACAGTACACGAATTAACTTGTCAAAACAGAACAGCAAAACCTTAAATTTAAAACAGAAAAGAGTTTGTGGTTAGACTGTAATGTAACTATGTGTTTAGTTTGCAAGCAAATATGGTCTCAAATTATGAATGTTTTGATTTACAACAGACATTTTATTTTAATACCGGCATACTCAATGTGCTTGTGACAAACATCTTAAAATAGCATGTGCAGTTGATTTCTACAAAGATTAAATCAAATCTGACCTCCTATCATTCTTCCAGTATCATTTATTCGTCATTTAGTCTAAACAGCAGCTTTCCTTTATTTGAATTTGGGTATTAACAGCTTTCACAGTCACAGAGATCACAGCGGGACAACCGCTTGTTTTGTTTACATGTGTGGAACTCCAAAAAAGTCTCACTTTTTTCCAGGCAAGTTGTTTTAACTAGTCCGCCACTGTGCAGATTTTAACTGTTGCATGACATTGTTTATGAGTTTAAGACTGTGTCAGATCAGCTTAGGACGCATGCGTCTTGTACAGCCGGGAGAAATTGCACAGCCCTCAGAGGCAATTTGCTTTTACATTTACCTACCATCCTCTCATTTCCTGTTTCTGAATTAAGTTCCTTTTTAGCAAGGAGACTCCCCTTCACAGCAAGATATCCTGCGTTTATGAGCCGTATTGAATTTCCCAATATTGCCTTCCAGGGTCTGTGACAGTAAAAACACATTTCTACCTTAAGAAAAAAACAAAATTAGGGTTTTGGATTGCATTTAACAAATTCATAACAGAACTAATTACACAATTAGTTTTACAGTCTACAGTGCTAAAACCTCAGAAAATGGTTACAGTACATGTCTCCTTATAGATTAAAAAAAAACAAATTATTGTGTACGGCAATTATGTAGCAGAGTCACAGTTGCTTAGCTTCTTCCTAGCTAACAATATATAAGGTTATAAGATTTAAGGTTATATAAGGTTATAAGCTTTAATGCTTAAAAGCTATAATGCTTTTTTAATCCTGTAATGCTTTTAAAACATGCTGCAAATGTTTTTTTTAAAAAATATAACTAAAACAATAAAAGCTAACAACATTACTGCAACGTTTTAGAGAACGTTAGCCAACGTTCCGAGCACGTTCCCCATTTGCTGGACTCCTGCACCTCAACGCGCATCGATCACGTTGCAACTGCTTTTGCGGCAGTCCACCTTGCCCTCTGCGTAGCCCTGAGCGTCCATCAACACCGCCGCGTTGCCCAAACAGCCCCGCGTTGACTCGCCCCTCTCACTTTTTCCAGCTCCCGCTCCCAAACTCTCAGGTGCACAAACACTGGGAATTAGTCAACGGGCCCTTGGCTAATTGAGGTAGGAAAATATTGTATCAGTTCCAGTGAAATGCAGACTGGAACAGCTGAGGGAGAAGAAGAGACTCCATGCGATGGACTGAAGAAACGTCTGAAAGATGAAACAGATGGAAGTTTAACTGAACAACATAAGTGAAGAAAATCAGTTTTAGGTTAAACAAAAATCTCACTTAAAGACTCACTAAAGCAAAACGCATTTACTGAAGAATCAACGTTGTCACCGTTTTTTCAAAGCATGTTTTTTTTCAATTACAGCTGTTTTTTTAAACTTGTTTTTCAGTTTGGGTGTGAAACAAGTGCAGTAACAACATTCATGATTAACTAATTAAAAACAACTATTAAAATTAATACACTGTTCTCACATGAATTGATCCTGTTTTTGAATTATTAAATATTTTTACTGTAAAAAAGTTAAAAAAAAAAACTTCCTGTCTCTTTAAGATAACATTTTGTTGCAGTGATAAACGTTGTATCAGTGTTCCATTATCACATGGACTGATACACGCTGCCAGTATTTTAAATGAAATCTTCTTAGCATTAAAAGACAAGCGGTTTTAGCCCAAGTTTTATTTGTTTGCATGCTAATTGTAGATAGCCAGGACAAAATGAAGCACCCTGGAGGAAATGGCTTGCATAATTCTGCAAATTTCAAAGCTTAACCGGCCACAAACCAGCTTTGAAAACCTCCGTCTGGCTCCGATTCCTGAAATGTATTTTTGTCCAGGTGCTGAATGCAGCTCAGCACTTTGAAGTATCACGATTCAAATGAAACTGATGCCAATCAAGCGAAAAGGTTTCACAGCTATCCGCTATCTGTTTCCCTGTCTGACCACTCGATATCTATAGCCCAATATTTTCTTTTAATCCCGCTGCAGGCTTTTGCTAAACCAAGTTGTTTTCTTTTTCACAGTTAATGTTGTAGGTTCTTCTAAAATTTTGCTGGCAGACACAAGCAGTTTTAGCTCTTTTTTCCCTCAGCGTTTGGCTTTAAACAGAACACTGTTGAAGTCTTGGGCGTATGTTTGAGGACATCAAATGCTTGACTTGAGTCCAGACAACAACATCGCGCTTAAGGAAATAAAGTCATGCGACGGGGATAATCAGGAAAGTCACTTTTGCTAAAATATGGCTACTTTGCAGTTTGCCAGGCTTTTCCTCCATCTCCCATTTTCTCTCATTCCTCCTCCTTCCATTCCAGCTGTACTTACCAGAGTTGTGTCATGTTTACAAAGTTTTCCCTTCGCTTTTCTTCATCGCACTTTTGAGATGTTACCGTGTTCCCTTGCCGTGATTTCATGGGCGTGTTGAGCTTGGACCGATGTCACGGGAAGAAAATCATTCAGCCGTTCTAAATATATTGTGGAATTATTTAAAACATATTTCAAAAAGAGTGACTGTCAGTCCACGGACGCCCGCAGGCCACAGAGGAGAGACTGTGCGCGCCGCGTGGAATCATGGGAGTCTGCATGAATTCACAAAACGTCATATTCATCGCTGGAGCTTTGTATCAGCTAACGGTTTTGAAAAACGTATAAAGTAACTTTAAATAATGATTTTGTGTCTTATGCTTCATATTAAAAGCATGTATTAGATTCGCAGACCACTGAGTTTAAAAAAAAAAACATTAACAGACTGAATTGATGCTCATATAAATGTTTTAAATTGAGGAACGATGCTAAAGCTGTGGCCTGCCCTAAACAAACGTGTTAAAGACTGAGTGTGTAGCTAACACAGGAGCCTTCATATCTAACTAAAGGTCCTGATCTTAGTGCGACAGCCGGAACAGTAAGGACACATGTGTGCCGGTGAATCCACATGCCCCTGGAAAGTCTAGGAATGCTGCTTATATTTTGCCCGTGGGGCCTCCTGCAGGCTTCAGTGCCAGGAAAATAGGGAAAAATCGTACAAATCCAGCCTGTTTAATCCTTCCGACGGACAGCGGTCCACAGCAGAGTGAGAAAATGCAGAAGGCATCCTTTGCCAGGTGTTTCTGGCACTGGGAAAATAAAAAAGACACAAACGAACACACACCACAAGAGTGACTGCACAAAAGTGTCCTAATTTTTCTAACCTCTTTCCAAAGGCCGGTTTTAATGTCGTGAATGGATGAAAAGGAGCGTCGCAATTAGTGCTGACAGCTCTTGTGCCTCCATCACGGTTTACTGGGTTCATCCGTACGTTTATTGAGTCTGACTTTACTCCCAAGTGCCCTCGTTTTTCCCACTTGTCATTCTCTGCACATCATCTACTGGTTTATAAAAGTGATTTATCCATACGCTCATACCTCATGCTGAAGTCATTTAACCATTTAAGGTTGTGAGAACGTTTCCCTAACGCTTCCATTAAGTAGCACAAACGTTGAAAATGCTTTATTGGAAGTATGTTTGAATGTACTTGAAACAGTTTTTTGGATGTTATATAAGCGTTATTTCTTGATTCTATACTGTTTTTAAAACAAATTAAAACTACCACTCTGATTTATCTTATATAACAACCAAAAACACTCTACAAATGTTTCTCCAAATTTTGGAGAACCTCAAGAAAATGTAGTGTTCCTGTAGCTCAACTGGTAGAGCATTGTGTTAGCAGCGCAAAGGTTGTGGGTTCGATTCCAGCGAACACAAGTACTGTTAAAAAAAATGTATACCTTCAATTCATTGTAAGTTGCTTTGGATGAAAGCATCTGCCAAATGTAAGATTTTGCCAATGTTCTGACAACGTTAGCTTGGGGTGTCAATTTACATCTAGGGAAAAAACACAGTAGCTGATTTGACGTTACAAAAACAACCACTGACAACATAAAAATAGTTATGAAAGCTTATGAAAAACATATTTACGTTTCAACCTGTAGTGCAGTTACTGGCAGACAGACTCACGGCTCAGAAGGTATCCCTCAGCTCCGGTAACGTCTGAAGAAAACTGACCCGAGGCCATTTCTGCCTGAATGAGAAGTCATTAGCACTGTTATTATTATTATAAGTTTTTGTGAGGGATGTAAAACAAGTATTAATTAGATCAGTTGGGAACCCACAGCTTGGCTCGCTCGTACAGTTCCATATGCTAACTGGCACCTGCCAAAGGCAACACGGCCTGGGCTCTGAGGCGAAATTAAACAGACAGACAGACAGACTCGGTCTCATTACGGCCCGGTTCAGGCGCTGGGCAGTGCCGACACGAAGATCCTCATGGGATTTCAGTCGCTCTGAATTGACCTTTTGATTAAATTGGTTCACCTTCAAGTTCAGTTTAAAGCAAACAGTGTATCTTGGAGACTCTAATATTGGCCGATGAGTGACTGCTGGGGTTTCCCCTGTGTGTGTTTATGACATTTTAAGATTCAACCGTCCCATTACAATGTGACTAAATTAACGTCCCTCCCAAAATGACATTTATGGATAAATATTAGAAGAAATACAGGTTTATTAAATAAGTAATCAATAATTATTGATTTTGCTCAGTCTGAAATGATACAGTGTGATACTAGCTTCTAAATTACCGGATACAAATTCAGTGTTAACAGTTTTAGGTTATGTTGGAACGTTTTCCAAACGTTTGTGTTAATTAACAGAAACATTAATACTGTTCTTGTGAATGTTAGAAATGTTTTTAGATGCTGTGCTAACAGCCTATGAAATAAATTAGCCTGAACTAATATAAAAACTTTGTTTTAAGCAATTAGTCCTTCTACAACAAGAAGTCTTAGGAAACAAACCTCTCAAATATTGCTTGGGTATAAGAACGTCACTCAAACATTTTATACTGTAACGTTTTTTAAACATTACACCAACAACTTCTGAATAACATTTTTTAAATATATGATATGCAATGTTAAAATTCGTTCAACTTTATCACTATGAGAGAACTTCTAAAAACCGTTAGCAGAAAATGTTCCTGTTAGCTAGGTCCAATTTCTTTTACTTAAATGTATGCATATAATCATATCAATGATATAAAATCATATACTCAATGTAACTGAATACATTAGCCCCTGAGATATTACAAAATTATCAGCCCTAACATCTAAGATAGCTCTTTAAACTGTGGCACTGAAAGAATGTGACGCACCCACTGTGAACATTTTCCTCGGCATTACACTGTTACACAGTTGATTGAGTTATAAAAACAGCAATAAAACAGGCCTTAGTCATTCAAGTCCGGCCCGCCCTATCTGAACAAGGTTTGGATCCATACGACTTCTTGATGTAGAAGAACTTTGATCGCTTAAAATGCAGTTTCAGACCTGCGTTACATTTTATTCAGCTTAATTCATTTTATAGGCTGTTAACAGAAATTCAGGCGGTACAGTGACTACTGATTTTGGCACTTATTAATAAGGAAAACCCCATGATGTTAAACATAAGGAAATTATAAACAAGTCTCACATGTCTTTTATTTGGAAATCCGTCCATCCGTTTTCTATTCCGCTTCTCTATTGGGGTCGAAGAGAGTGTTGGAGTCTATTCCGGATATCTCAGGCTGAGGCAGGGAAACACCCTGGGCAGGTGGCCGGTCCATTTCAGGAAACCTTTGGAAGTGTTTTTCACAACTGGCATAACAGTAGTTGCAAAACAACATATAAAATGGCACAACAATAAACAAGAGTATAAAGCAAACAGTTTTCACCATGGAAGCAATTACAGTACGCCCTACATTTCTCAGCTTTGTTTATTGTGATACAAACATCTCTGCCCAGTTTTCAACCATCTGACTGGATATTTACCAATCTGGGTGAGATAAAATAAAATGTACCATATGATGCCTCAGTTCTGACCCAGCAAACAGGGAACGTTCTTGGAATGATGCTTAATATTTCCTAAAAGTTCTAAAAATCTTTTTGCAGTACTGTTAGTAGAACGTTGTTTAACATTATATATGATACACATAACATTTATATGACGTAATATTAAATATATAATTCATATATATGTATTAAGTATATACTTAAAAAAATGTTTGAATAACGTTCTTATATGCAAGCAATACCTATAACAATAAAAACCATAAAACTATAACAGTAAAACTGTTAGCTGGGTAACTGCCAACTTGTTTGCACAAAAACACATGACAACAGGAGGTGGGTGGCTCTGAAGGTCGGCTGCAGTAAGCGCTTAAATATATCAACTTTATCTCGCCACCTACAGAAATAAAGTCATTATGATCTGCTGACACCTGCTGTCCTGATGTGACATACAAGGACCTTCAGCCCAAACAATCGTCATGCAGGAAAGCCCAACGAACTGGCGTTTGCTCACGTATATTATACTGCATTTAGTGAACGTTACATAACCTACTGTATCCCAGTTAACAATTTTGGGTTGTAAGAACGTTTCTGTAACATTTCTGTAACTTTCCAGTTTTAAGATGGTGTGTTAATGTTATTGGTTGGATATAAAATATTATTCAAACACTTTAATTGTGTAACGTTTTAAAACGTTCCACTAACAACTTAGGAATAACGCTTTTGATATA
>JBAJNP010001486.1:40145-61031 GCA_036877545.1 Yasuhikotakia modesta
TATATGGTACAACATTTAAAAACTCTGCTAACGTTATTCCAGGAATGTTTTTCATAACTTTGAGAGAACTTGTTTAGAACTTTAGCCAATGTTCTGAGAATGTTCCCTGTTCTCCAGGATATCAGTTAAGGGTCTGGTGTCGTAAGTCGTATGGTGTTATAGTATGTACAGGAAGTGACTTAATTTGGTTATGAAGGCTTGAATCAGTTTTTCACGCTGACTGGAGTGATAATATTTATCTATACTATCATACTTTCCTTACGTACAGTAGGCCAATAACAGTAGTGTGTACAGTAGTTTTTATTATGGGCTGTGCTGACTAGCCCTGTCAGAAAGAAAAATAAAGAAATCTCTAATATCTCTCCTGGTCGTTCTAGTCAGCAATTAGATTAAATGGAGAAAAACTGAGACTGTTTGTCTCCATCAGAGTTCAGATGAGACCTGAACAGTGTCACAACAAATTTGCCAAATGTGCAATCAAAAGTAAATATCACTGAATGTTTCACCATAAACAGGTTTTTATTAAATTTATCCAAAACTATTGCAGATATCCACCATCACCGCTTTAAACTCTTGCATGCTCATCATTTCATTTGTATCTCCTAAGAAACTTGAGGAGAAACATCTGACTCTTTGAGATCAACCTTCAAACCACAAAATGTGCCACAGAGACCCTTCACCAGTCCTTTAACAAGCAGTCTACATTTGTAACCACTACTCTACCAGTGTCATAAAAACTGTCAAGATTGATATATTAGCCCAACTTTGTCTTGTCCCATCACCATCATCACAAATCTGATGTAGAAACACTGAACCTTAAAGTCTTGTGTGGCTAATTAGCTGTATAAGCATTTTAAAATGTCCTACCAATTTCCATATACTTCTGATCTATATGTTTACCATATCTTACCGTACCATATAATACCAGAGTGTACTAGCGCTAAACCTCCAACTATCAACGAGAATACTGTCTAAAATCCAGTCTGAAAATTTGTGCAAATGTAATGTCAATTACATTTTTTCAGTAGCCATAACAATTTTTTCAACCATTAAAGTAAATGTTGTAGGTTTATAAAAATGAATATCATTTTAAAAAATTCTGTTTAATTATTATTTTCAGGTATTTTTGTTGCTAAACGCCAGAAGCGTTTCACGTTTGTACGGTGCGTTTAATAAATATTCCACTGAGGTGAATGTCAGCAATCACTCCTGTCACATCAGCAAGTTGTTATTAAAATTCAACAATTTAAAGCAGTTTCTGTTAACTTTGTTTTATTTACTGGCCAAAGCCAACTTTCACTCGCAATTGGCGAGTGTTTATATTGGATCCCCGCTTAACTCTTCGCTCTGCTCTTTTCGGTGGCAAGGTTTCAGGTGATCAGGTTGAGTGGACAAGGGCCAGCAATCCCCCATGGAGGATAATGTTTAGGTCAGGGCCTCTCTCACTAGCTGAGTGATTTGACAGACCTGACACAAACCTGATGGCCCCTTTGTGCCGCCTGTCAGCTTACTGTTGGGTTCGTCTCATTTCAGTGCTTTGAAACGCAGCGCTAGCTCCAGCCATGGAAAACGTCCTGTTTTGGGGTTGACCAAGTGGAACTCCTCATCCATGCTCAGTCACCCCTGTTTCAGACACTCTCTTCTGCCGGCATCTCCACAACATTACAGTCCTTGTGCTGTAGTCTGCGTGCTATTTTTAGGCTAAGTGGCTTAGATAATGAGAAGATCTGATGATATCATCGATCTGTGCGCTAGATTAAGGTAATTAGCATTGTTCTCTGTGACAAAAGGTATTAAAAGCTACAGCCTCAGAAAGGTTCTGGAAAAGTCCAGTCTGTTTTTAGTCAGAACAACTATATCTGTGTTTTGGCAGGACAACTGTTCCCTTCTCATGCAACTCAGCGCAATTAACTGCTTTTTAACAATGACCTCAGTCTTAATCCCGGGTCTTTTGATAGTCCAGGGTACGGAAAACAACAGAAGTCTTAGTCACAGTGCAGCCCTTGAATCTGCTGGTAACTATCTGTGCAGGCCATTAGCAGCTAGCGCTTACTGGCAAAGGAAGTGATGCGTGATTTGGAGACGCACACCCTCTCCCTGATTAAAGAAAAGCCCATTTATGGGGGTCTGTTTTATTTCGGTGCCACCTCTCTCGTTTAAGTACCTCACAAGAACAGACACAGCAGATCATGTCCTTGTTAACCTCTCGCACCTTGGCCGTCCTCAAGGCAAAGCGGGGTGAGGGGGATTCTGGGATTTCGGTCTTAGAAAGGCTAACCTTAAAAATGAGGCCATGAAAGTTAAGAAAATCAGGCACAGTAAAAACTTGCCTTGAGCGTGAGGTCAAGGGTTCAAATCTCGCTCGACTGAGGAATTGTAAATTAACAAATTAAACTTATAACGGAATATAAAAAGAATAATACAACAAACATGAGTGTAAGTTGAATTATGCACAAAAATTTCATAAACACAGATTTTAAAAGGTTCTAAGATTATGTCCAGATAACACATTAAAGTTGCAAATTTCCCAGTTTTCACTGAGCAACAAAAACATTAAAAATGTTATTTTAACAAATAACGTAGCAATGTAGCAAAAATACAAAAAAACCTATAGCCAGTATATACCCAGCTAACAATTTTAGGTTGTAAAAACGTTTCCCCAATTTGTCCATGAAGTAACAAAAACATGTTTTGAATGTTGTAGGAACTTTCAAAACATCCAGTTTGTTCTAGACGTTGTATTAACATTATTCTGCAACATTAATTCTGTTACTTTTTTAAACATTCCACTAACAAATAATGTTTTTAACATGTATAACATATATAACGTTTAAAAATTTTATACTAATGTTACAGGAAGAACTTCTTTTGATAACTCTGGGACATTGTTAGCCACTGTTCCCTGTTAGCTAGGTAGCATATACATACAGCCCAGCATTCAGTGAGTAGCAGGCCAGTGTTTAATTGCATACATAGCTGTTATCTGTTAATCGGGAGACTCTTGATAAGCTAATGAGGTGAATTGTACATCTAAAGTATCTCACTTTACCCTTTTGTGAACAATACAGTAGATAAATCAGACATTCTGGGATCTGGGGTGTTTTAGGGCTTGATGATGTCATCTGACCCCTGACCCCGAGTCCATTGACTCTGAAAGTGGCCTCTTTATCTGAGACAGTAATTGACTAATGAAAGACTTCCTCTGCCGTGTGAGAATCTCTGTCCTGCAGTGACTACAGGACTCTTATCTCAAAACACAAAGACAGGGTCTCCTTTTAGAGTCTAGATAGGAGAACTTAAGTTAATTTTTACCACATGCACATTTACATATAGTAATGTGAAAACAGTTGCTTATCCAGCTAACAGTTTATGGCTGTAAGAATGTTTCTTTAATGTTTGCAATAATTTACAAAAACCTTAAAAATTTTAGTTTACAAATTGTAGGAATGTCCAGTTTTAGACATTTTAACATTTTTATCATATATGACATATAATAGTAAAAATTCTGCTAATTGGCAAGAAATGTTTGATCACTTTGAAAAAATGTTAGCCAATGTTTTAAAAATGTTCCCTGTTAGCTGGGTAGGGAACTTTTGTGACTTTGCCTTTATTAAATAATCCTCAGAAATATTCGTACAATTGTCTACAATTAAAAAAATTTCCATCTTTCCTCCTTTGAGTCACAAACCTATCCATTAGCATAACACATTTCCAAACACGAATCCTCCTTACCAAAAAATAGCTGCTTGTAAATTTAAACCAGACAGACAGAGAAACAGACAGACAGAGAAACAGACAGAGAGAGAAACAGACAGAGAGAGATTGGGGCCCTGGCTAGTCTCTCTTTGTCCCCGAATGACCTCTGCTCTCCTCTATGGCCTCTGCGTCTCTCACCTGGGCCGGCTCTCTGTGTGCAGGGGGTAACGGGATACCTGTCAGAGGCTCTATGGCCTTTGAAGGACCTGGCTAATCCCCAGAGGTTGCATTCAGCCAGTCATAAAAGCAAAATGAGGCCAAGGGCAGCCCCCTGAAACTGTAACAGCTCGCAATTGTGCGAGAGGGAACGTCACCCAAGGTGCAACCCTGGCAAATGAGCCGGTAATGCACTCTCAACCGAACCCAAGCCTTGATGCCAACGGTTCACATTTATGCAGCTTTGCAGCACTTAGCAATATTAGCATTTGGCTTCTGTACTGTTACCTTCACAAACATTAAACAAACAGACAAACTGATTTTTGTGGTGATAATAGGGGTTTAAATTAAACTCTAAAAAACCAAATAAAAAATACATTTGATTGGAACCTGTTAAACAAAAGTTAAAAAAATATTGACCAGCGTTAAATATTAACCCGTCACCAAAATATGACAAGACTTATATAATTGCTTAATATGAGAAATATCACTACACAGAATAAAATATATGTATTTGTTCACATACAGAACAATTCAGCGTTAACTGTAAATGTACTGTAGTTTTCTACCCATGAGTCTTTGGAACACAGAATATTGTTTGTTTCTCTTTCAATCAGTACAGATTGAGTGAATATGACATGTGCTTTATAAGACTGAAGCTGTAGGGAACGTGGTGAGAAGACCAAGTTTGAAACAGATGTTTTATGTTACGGCCAACAGACGTTTATGAGAGCGGACAGTAAATGCTTGGCCGAGTTGTTTAACTTTGACGTGTGTGACATGTTCAAAAACCTATTTGGCTTTATTTTTCGAATGTGCTGCAGATTTTATCACCTTTCATATGTGAGCTACACTCTCTCACACTAAGTTTGTGTTATCTAAAATAGCACCTGGTTTACGCATGGGATTAAAACACCTCCGTGCTCCTATTATGCAAGCACAGCAACAACCATGCTAACGTTCTCAGAACATTAGCCAATGCCCTGAGAATGTTCTCTCAACAAGCGTTCTTGCAGTAATGTTAGTACAATGTTTTTTAATATTATATAAATATTTATATAAGCGTTCTTGCAGTAATGTTAGTACAATGTTTTTTAATATTATATAAATATTTAGATAATATTAAAAAACATTCTACTAACATTCTACTTACTGCAAGAACGCTTGTTGAGAGAACGTTCACAGGGCATTGGCTAATGTTCTTCAGTATGTATATATTTATATAAAAAAATGTTATTCTTAAGCTGTTAGGAAAAGATTTTGAAAACATTACAGAATAAAATTTTGAACACTTGTTATTTAACAAGGGAAACGTTCTGACAATCTAAAACTGGGAAAGAATATGTGTGACAATAAATACTATAGCTAAGCCAGACAAAACTTCTCAAATCTTAAGGAATCTCTTCAACATTTGCTGGCTTTCGTGCCGTAATCGCGCCCAAGCCACAAGGCATCTTGCTGAAGCTTATTATTGCTGAAAAATCTATTTAACGACCAATTTAATTGTGAAAAAAGAGCATGTTTACCTCACACACAGGCCTCTGGTGCAACGGATAGCAGACTAATAGGATGAGAAGGACTGATGTTATCAAAGACCAGCGCAGTTTAACACAACCACCCCGGCCCCTGGAGATGAGCTAGAATGTGGGAACAGAGAGAAATCAGGCCATGCATAGAATCCCAGAGCAATCCCAGCTAACAATCTGAGGTTGTAGGAATATATGTAGGAATGCTTTCATTAACAGTAAAAATGTTATTTTGAAAGTTGTAGGAATGTCCTGTCAAGTTTTTTTTTACTTGTTGCATTAACATTATTGCTTGGTAATTAAAAAAAAAACATTTTGAAACACTTCATACTAATGTTATACAAAAAAGTTATATTAATGACACAGCAAGATATTGGTGATAACTTTGAAGGAACATTTTTGAAAACATAAACCAACATTCTGAGAACGTTCCCTGTTAGTTGAGAAGTAATTTCTTTACACGTTCAACATGGTAGTGTACCGTAATACTGTACATATTATACAGTACACAATCACAGTGTGTGGAGAACCAACTAGTGACTCCATCAGATTAACAGTTTGTTTCTTAAAGTGCCAGTAGCTGAGTTGTTTTCCAGACATTATTCATGCAGGTCATGTTCTGTGATGTCTGTAGTTCTGGAAAGTTCAGTTTATTCTGGTGAATCATTTTGTCAAAAAAAAATGTCTCACAAAATCCTTGGAATCATTTTTGAACCAAAATATTTTATTGTGTTTATTTCTTTTCAACTTGCAGAATTGTTTTATATTCTCTGATAGTGTAGCGTAGCTACTTTTTGTTAGCTAGCAGCTTACTAGCTTTCAAAACCTGTGCCTAGCTTGAATTAAACTAAATCATTGCATTTTCTGCGATTTTGTTTTCCATGCACATTTTTCTACGCCTTCCGTTTGTTTTGAGACGTCTTTGCAGAGAAGCGGTATTAAAAACAGCCTAACTGTTCACATTTATTACCTCAATAACAACCATAAGTTACATTTATGGCTGTGTAGGGTCTCGTGGGAGCTATGACATGAGAATCATTCAACCTGGATGAATGACTTACGTAATCTGACTACGAGGCCAAGCCGGAAAAAGTGCATTTAATGCTGGCGCGTGAACAGGCGACGCAAGTACGCTAGGAGTATCGCCGGGGTTACAGGGTCATTTTAGTATATGCAAAGTTTTCCAGGCATGGGAGAGAGGGTGAAGTGTTGTTTGTGTGGCTAAAGGGGACATGTGTCATAGCCGTAATGAAAAACCCTCTCCACCTGCATCATTCATTAGTTATGATGCATGTTCGAACTCCACCCCAGCTAACAGGGAACGTTCTTAGAATGTTGGCAAACGTTTAAAACGTTCTCAAAGCCATTTTCAAAACATTCTTGCACTAATGATAGTAGGACTAGACTAGTTATTTTAAGCATATTTGTGAAATTTAAAAAATGACATTTAAATAAAATGTTCGAAAAATGTTCTTACAACCAACAATAATGTTAAAACAACGTCTAAAAATGGAATGTTTTGCAAATTCCTAAAACATTCAAAATAACATTTTTCTCAATGAATTTAAATGTTAGGGAAACATTTATACAACCTGAAATTATGCAGCTGGGCTCTTTGGAACGTTCACTGGATCCACGGCCTGTTAATAAGCTTATAAATTTCATTACCCTGAGCACAGGTGATGTACCGTCAATGTAGAAAAATGCCAAAAAATGTTATTAGGTTCTAATTGGGAAATAAAATTAAAACCATTTGACCGTAAACATTCATTTCCTGATTAAAACCATTATGAAATTACCATTACACCAACTCAACATGAGCTATACTTACTATACAGTATGAAAATGGACAATTCTGAAGTGGAAAGAGGAATTCTGGTAAATTTATTATTTAAAAATATCTTGAAATATGTCATTTTTATCTTAACAAATCCAGGTTTTCCACAAAATGTGTAAAGACACCATAAGTCAGTCTATTAAAAGCAGGCTTATTTCAAAGGAAATTATTTTAATGTTAATGTTCGCTGACAAAATAGCCAACTGTAATTTTGCGGTTGTCTCAATAAATGTATTACTGTAATAAATTAAGTGGGAAGATTACAGTAGATCTCAGAAGAGCAGAAGGTGATAAAACAGCATCAGATGAAAACCTCTTTCCCAGGAAACAAGCATGAAACCGAAATGAGATTTTGAGGGTAATGTGGTCAAAAAGTAGGACAGAGGGCTTTCACTAACACTCGAAACTCAAGCCGTTCAAAGCAGCGGTGACCGGGGTGGGCTTACCATCACCACACACATCGGCCCGCAGTTCAGTGCACTCAAAAGCACCTGGGAGGAGTCTGGAGTGATCAAAGGTGCTGGTCGCAGCTATTAGGTGCAGCCGTAAGGACCCAGCGTGAAAAGGTTGTGATGTGAAAAGGGCGCAGAGAAAGGAAAGAAAGAGTAGGAAAAGAAAAAACAACATCAGTAAGTTTAAAGGAAAAAGCAAACTGTGGAAAAACTGAAAAGGTACGTCAATCAACTGCGAGCAAGAGATTCCCAGGGTTTCTGAAGGGGCGACAGGCCAGAGAGGGCTACTAAAGGGGGCAACCTGGGAAATTAAAGACCCTCTTTAAAAGCACATAGGGGAGGGGGGAGGCAGAGAAACTTAGTTCCATCTTTCACTCCGTCTCCCCTTCCCTGCTTTTAATTGATGTGGGCGGATCTTTGCTCGCTGTGACAAAAGTTGGGTCATTATTTAAGGCCTTGTCAGCTTCCAAATCTCAGGTAGGTAACAAAGGGCTATTGGGAGCAAAGGGGGCAGTTGAAGGAAACATGATTTTAGGAACCTCCTGACATCCATCCTGGTTCTCCTTATTATCAGGACCTCCACCCTCCCTCCTCCTTCTCACCTAACGATGATTCTGACAAAAGGATCATTTTAGAAGCTCCTTCCTGCTTTTTTGAGAATCATTTGATTTCTAAAAGGGCCGAAAGATCTGAAGATGGGCTCGCTTCCAAAACGTAAAGGCTGGGAGATTAAGGGCAAAATCGAAAGAGTAAAAAGACTATGCAAAAAGCTTTCAGAAGTTACATGTGAGATGAGGACAATGGGCAGTCTACACTTGAATAAGTCTGTAGAAATTAGGATTTTACTTGTAATGGTTCAAGCCGTTTACTGACTAGCCAAAACATGTCAAAGTTCAGGAGAGTTTGCCAAACATGAACAGTATTCACCATTCACAGGTTTTTCTCACTTGCAAAAACAATTGAAAATATTTTTGGCTCCTATCTTGAATAATAGATTGCAGTTTGTTTTGATGTGTTATTTTTCCTTGTCCGTTTAACTCAACCTAGAAATAATCAGACATTAAATAATTAGATGTTAAATCAACATTTAACTCAAACAAGCAAAGATTAGCAATCGTCATGTAAAAAGGTAATCTTGTGGAGAGCTTTGAAATTTGCTGTCTGTGAAGAACAACCAATGTTTAATTGTGCTGAGCTGGACTTTCCATGAAGAAACTGTGGTAGTCTGTGCGCTCCAGAAACCCTAGGGGACAAAAGGAGAATTTCAATAGGAATAAAGATTAATGAAGGTCTAACCTGCCTTTATAAATGTTTGGTGAAGCGTCACAAGCTTGAATAATTCTGGCTTGACAAATCCACCCAACATACTCCTTGGATTTTCTCATTCGTTTCATATAATGGTTCCTCGTTTGGTTCATGTAATGGCTAAAAAAAGAAAGATTAGGCAAATCTTAATACAATAATGACACATAAATGAGAATGGGAATTTTCAAAGGTAAGAAAATTGTGTTAAATGAAACTGTATAAATTAAAGCTTCTTCAGACATGCATTTCTAAAAAAAAGGCCCAGCAGGCTTTTAAAAGTGAACAGATATTGACTCACAGTTTTGTGTTGCTAATAATGAAGATTAGACACCAGGCCATTCCTCATAAACTCAATGTGAGCTCCAATCAACGGGAAGACCGTCTGGTTTCTTATGAGGCGTTTGCACGCGTCCGTCTCCAAAGTTACCGTGTTTGCAAACAACATATTGGCCTTCAAAGTGCATCCATTCCTAACAGCAGCAGGACATGCGTCTGTACACCTGCATGATCCACAAGCATTTATTTGCGATAAGACTGAGGCTGTATTGCTTAAATACGTTTTTGAGAAAATGCTTACCTCAGAAAAATAT
Source organism: Yasuhikotakia modesta (assembly GCA_036877545.1). Lineage (NCBI taxonomy): Eukaryota > Metazoa > Chordata > Actinopteri > Cypriniformes > Botiidae > Yasuhikotakia > Yasuhikotakia modesta. The sequence continues at coordinate 49,768 of JBAJNP010001486.1, forward strand.
GTTTTTGCCCCAGACTTAAGCAAATGAGTTCTTATCTGAGATGGGTAGTACAATCCAAACCCCAAATCCACCAAAAATACATTTAACATTTATTTAGGACTTCACATGGCATTAAAAAAAGTACAGTTAAAAGTATGTTTTTTTAATAGCAAAGATTGTGGGTTCGATTCCAAATAAAAAACAAAATGTATATGTTAAAGGCACTGTAAATAGCTTTGGTTAAAAATGTTTGCTAAATACATTAATTAAAAAAAACATTGAAAAATGGGTTTGTTGTGGCAGAAAACTGCCATGGTAACTAATTTTTTATCATAACCCTATATAATGTTATATGCTATATACAATGCTAATGCTTTATACAATGCTAAGGTTTAACTGAACAACTTAATCAATCCTAGAGGGCATGAAGCAAATGATAATTAGTGTAGGTGCAACACCTGCTCATACCTGGCTGTGTTTTTATTGACTCACAGCTAAAAATCTTTAGGCAGAATTCCAGTTGTAAGTTTCCCCCTCTGACACCTGCGACGCACGTGTTGAGCTGAGACCACTTCCTGCGGTTCCAGTTTTCTGCCTTCATTTCCCAGCTGGCGCTCGGTCAACATCTCATTCGGCACCTCAATGTGTTACTGTGTTTACAGTCGTCCTCCAAAGACAACAGTTGATTTGTCTGTGCCGTTTTCCCGTACGGTATTATAGAGGCACCTCGCTGACACCAAATAGTTCCAAGGCTTTTTTCCTTTAAGTTGGGCCTTAAAATCACAGATGCCATTCATTACTACATTTGACTTGTGTTCTTCCAGTAGAAATGCGATGGAAAAAAACTTCCATCGCAGTAGAAAATGCTCTTACACTGAAGATGTGCTCTTTGAAAAGAAGTTAAATTTATCGCCCATTGCTGCTTCTCTACTGACTGCATCTTATTTTAAGACTTTTCTATATTTTAAGTGGGAAACAAGCATATTTCAAATGTTTATTGCTTTATTGTGATGCATATTTTTAAATGGTGTCCGACTCAAAACCGAACTTCCAAACAAAAACCAATGTTTAGAAAATTAGGTTGCACCTGATGACTTCATTAAAAAACAAAACAACATTTTTGGAATTGAGACACTCTTTGCTTGAACCTTTGAATGCCTGGTTTTCTAATCAGCAATGATAGAGTGTCTTTTGATGGAGAAACTCCCCTTTCTAAACTAGAACTTCTGTTCCTTATTTTCTGCTCTTCAGGTCTGATGGAAATTCGATCTGTCAGTGTGGGAGTTGTCGCCATCAAATCTGTCAGCACCGGCCTCTACCTGGCCATGTCCAAAAAAGGCACGCTCTTTGGATCGGTAGGTACATCCTGTAACAAAACGAAACTAAATTTACAATAGAGGAGCTTTTTCCAAAAGTTTATAAAATAAACTTTTACAACTGCTGAGTAATACATTACTCAGGCAAAGTGAGTAATTTAAGTGGAAACCATTATCATTAAATCATCATTAAACTGATATTTGGCCCAAACAGGATTTTAATAAGATAATTTGATTTGAATCCGAGTCTATTTTGGCCCGCTGTCCCTGCAAGGCTACCCAGCAAACAGGGAACATGCTAGTACAACATTTTATTATTGTTATATCTCAAAAACATTGTTCTTAAGTTGTAAGTGAAACATTTTAAGAACATTACAGAATTAAAAAGATCAAATAACATTTTGACAAGCAAGCAGCGCCACCTTAACATTAATGTTAATATTATGTCTAACAACCTGTTTTTTTAACTTTCCAATAACAATTAAAATAACATTCTTAACACTTTTGTTTAAAAGGAAACGTTGGAGAAATGTTCTTACAATCTAAAGTTGTTAGCTGGGTAGTGCGTGCCTTCAGACTGTTGTTTGTGGCTTGTTTAATAAAGACGCCTGTTTGCATGGTGTCTGAGAGCTTTAACTGCTCTCTGAGAAATCTCAACCTGGCAATCTGTCACCCAGCCATGATAAGATGGCTTACAGATGGTGCTATCTCTCCTCCAGTCCCCTGAGTAAACATGACAAACCTTGGGAATCACTCAAGACCAAAGCACCCTTCTTTGTCAAACCCTTTCAGAATTACACAGAAACGATTATTAGTCACATTTGCTCATTCCTGAGCGATTTTATCAGACGGTGGGCTGCTCAGATAAAGCTGACTCATAAAGAACCGTCTTCTCATTTTGAAGTTGAGAACTTCATCTGTGTGGTAGATGTTTGAGAAACACCAAATAACCAAACAAATAACCAAACAATCGTTTAAATGACATATTTGAAATTTGATTGTGCACATTCACTACTCAGAATGATCCAAAATCGCTCATAAACATCTTCTTTGAAGACTATTAACAATATTCTTCCCATTTTAAATAAACATTCATCTAAAAAAATGAATATTCCAAGAACATTAAAAATAACACCTTTAACATTTTAGTCGCAAAACATAATTAGGCAAACATTAATTCAACCTAAAATTGTTAACTGGGGCTCTACCATAGACTTTCTGTATTTAACAACACAGTTTAAGTAAAAACTCACCTGAACTCTTTTATTCCCTCACCGCAGGTCAGATACAACCCCAGCTGTAAATTTAAGGAGCGCATTGAGGAGAACGGCTACAACACGTACGCCTCCCTGCGCTGGCGGCACAAGGGAAGGCAGATGTTCGTGTCGCTCAATGGCAGAGGGAAACCGCGGAGAGGACACAAGGCCAGGAGAAGACATCCATCCACTCACTTCCTCCCGATGCTGCCAACATAGCTGGACTCCTCAGCACCTGCAATGCTCAGACATCGCTCTCCTCCCCACATAATTCCTCGTATGACCATTTGAGGGGGACCTAAATGTTAAGCTGTTTTTACCTTCAGTACTGTCACACAGTACGTTAACTTATTACTCAGCTTAAGGTTTAATGTGAGGCTGTTAATGTTGTGTATATTTGTTGAGTTAACTAGCATTTACTGCAACTTCGATCAATGTACAGGTTTCTAACGGATGTTTCTAAAACACACCCACATGTGAAACTGGATTCGGTTTAACTGGTCACTTCAAAATGAACTGATAAGTCTTATTTAAAAAATGAACAGATGTGATTTTTTTAGCTGTCCAGATTGTTTGTATGTACCTGTGACGTAAAATGACTTAAAATTGTGACTTAAAATCATCAAAAATTTGGACATCAGTGGACTTCAAAATCAAAAATATCCAACATCTGCTCATGAAGAGATTTTACATACACATTCCACTCTGAACTGCCAAAATAAGAGTCATCAAGTGTGTTAATGTACAACAAAATGCTAATATCCATCAAAAAAACATACAAACCAGACAACACAAGACATCTGTTTACATGAGACTTTGAGATGAGTCTGTTTTTTCTCTCGTTTTGACACTGAAATGTATTAACTGGTTCCAGTCAAATTCAACACCTGAAAATCAGACGTGCAAATAGATTCAGAGCTCGGATCTCCAACAGACTTCCTGTAACGTTCTGAAAAGGTGTTTTTATACCCGTGTGTCTCACTATGTCACATTAACAATTTTTCCTTGACTTGTTGCAAAATAGAACGTTTAATATATTTCAACCTTTTGAACTCGCCTGTTTGGTTGTGATGTTTTTGTCTGTATTCTTCAAAACCGCAGTCTGCCCCACCGATCCGCAATCCGCGTGCCACCGACCACAACTGCATGTTCTGACTACTAATGAAGGGCGACACCTGCTGAGCGGTTAGTAGTGGCACAAAATCCAAAAACGTTGTCCAAAAAGGCGGAATTTTACCCGTGCGAATGGAACTCTTGACTCGAAACGGGAGTCTATTTTCACCTGTGCCGCTTCACTGGCTGTCGGCTAAAGGCTCAGCTATAGTTCTCCGTTCGTCTCACCTGTTAGTCGAAAAGGAAAGTGAACACAGGATTTTATTCATTGCATGTAATGTTGGTTGACATATTATGTATAGCTACGCGTGTCTGAACGAGGCGATGAAACTACTGTATTACAAGAGTCCCGTGGTGTATTTTAGTGGCTTATGGGCCTCATTGGTTTTCAGCTTATGTGTATTTTTAACACCATCAAAAATTCTTAACACCACTGTTTTTGACATAATTTAGTCTTATTAACAAACCTTCATGATACGGTTCCACAGTAGAAAAGTTCTATTCAGATGGAAAATCCCAACCAACACAGAGAACATGAAATAAAAACGTTGTTTGACCGAGTTATAGATTGTTTCAATTCAATAAAAAAGGTATAATTTAAGGGTCTGCAGAAATATTGTTACAGATAACCTGTAAATTTTACTACTTGATAAAGAAGAAACGTTAATTAAAATCTTTAAGTGAAAAAGACAAAATAGAGATCAAATGGAGGCTTTGCTAAAGTTTCCCGCCTTTTCCAGATGTTTCTCCTTAAAAAAACAGAACACACTGAGATCTCAACGACATCTCAGATACAACATGCAATCAAAGGGGTTAATTTCTCATAGGTTGCTGTGCTATCTACATTTTACAACCCAATCCTCCTGAAGTACATCAACATTTGTCTTATTTGTGTTATGTGAATTTTAATGCTTAAATGAAACACGCAGCATCTTAATTCTACTTAAAACCAATACAAATACTTCTGCTTCAATCAAGCAGAAACTGAATATCCTACTTACATCCAATTTTTGATCTATTTTTCTCTGTATCTACAAGTAAAAGTCATTTACGTTCCTTCCTTGCAAGCGCAGGAATTCAGCCTGTAGTGCGGGGTGTGTTTATGCCAGTTTTTCGCTTGAAAGACACAGAAAGACACATAAATGAAGCGTCTGTAATTATCATTGCTGCTCTACTGTCCTGTCAGTTCGTTCGCCAGGGAGACCGGAGTGATCTTTTGGCAGAGCTGGAATGACAGATCAAAGCTTTGGACCTTTGATCTGTGGCAAAACTGCCCGCAAATGGTCCTTTGGAAAATCAGGATGGAATGCCTGAGAAAACAGAGGACAAGACTCTAGGAAGCTTGGCGAGGACATTTTCTGTCTTCTTTAATTTTCAGACAGTGGTGGCAGTTTGATTGTTCAAGTTTTGTTTCTTTAACTGTCAAACAGTGACTGATAAACCTTGTGATATAATAGATCAAGGAATTTCTAAGTCTTACCCAGCTGACAGGGAACGTTCTCAGAACGTTCTTGGCTGATGTTCTCCCAAAGTTGTTTTGATGTTGATGTTCTCTCAAAAACGATCTTAAAGTAAGTTCAGTAGGACTTAAACAGCGACAGGATTAGACAGAATGAAAACATTCTTAGAACCAAGCAATACAACTAATACAATGTATCTTAAAACATTAATTGTTAATGTTAATGGAAACATCAAGAAAACATACTTACAACCTAAATTGTTAGCTGGGTAGACAGTTGGCCTCTGTTTCTCTGTGACAAAACCTTCAAGAAGTTTCATTTGCAAGTTTTCAAATGCAAGCACACCCAACCTTGCATGACATGTGGATGAGAACTAAAACATACAAATATACATATTAGTTAGTATAAACAAACAGATAAACATTTGAACTTCTTCAGTCTTTTTAATGTAAATGAGGGTCTCTTGATGAATTCAGAGACAACAAATAATAAATCTGCAGTTATTTGGGGCACGTTTCAGCTTTGCTTTGAAATTGATCCAGCTTTGTAGACAACGACATACACCGTGAGTTTTGTCACAGAGCTCAGTCTGGTAGCATTGAATCTGTGGAGGAGTCTGTTGAAATGAGTTTGAACATGCGTGACATACAGGGTGATAAAAAAGGCCCTCGTTCCTTTTCCTTGTGGGGTTGCTTGTTATCTTTCAACCCTGGCAGTCAAGATTCATCAGCATGGATTGTCATCACATGGAGGATTAGCGTGGGAGTGGTGCGTGCCCCGTGCCTTTATGAAGCTCGCTGCTGTGGTATATGTGCTGCCACTGCATTGTCTCTCCAGACTTGGGCATCATTTTGGCATTTCCAGAATGTCTGCAGGAAAGCCAAATGCTGGTGATTGGGTTGAGCAGACGATAGAGGGGGTCAGGAGTAGAGGAGAACCACGCTGCTGTTCATTGTTATAGGTCCTGAGTGGCTCAAACAGGCCCTGTGTTGGCTGCGGTCCCAGTCAACATCATGAGGTTGTCTTTGGCTTTTGAGGGGCTGGGAAAGGCGCACGACAGGCCGGGTTCACGCAAACCCTCCACCATGCCAAACCTCTGTCTGTCTTGCCCTCATAGTACAGATTGTGTGTGTGTGTGTTAGAGAAAAAAACTTCTCTTGGGCAAGACTGTCTTTTGTCACAATCTGTGCTGTGATTTTTCTCAGTTAAACTTGCAGGGGCTCCGGCAGCTCAATGGTTTCTCAATAGCTCTTTCTGTATTTTTCCTCTGTGAATGTTTAAAGTTAGGTTTTCATCAGTTTCTTGTCCCTCTGTCCAACACATTTGGTCCAACACAACACCGGGGCATTTGTTTCGGACTCCTTCCATTGGGTGAGTATCTGAGCACGTTAACCAATCAGGTTTTAGCTTCAACTGAGTCTGTCATCGTTTCGCTAACAATGTAGATACTGATACTGTTGGCAGTTTCATACGCTGGCTTCATCTCGGTCTGAACCTCTTCTGATCCAAATCCTGTTATGAGCCTAGTAACAGGGTTAAGAAATAAATTAGTGTTTTATATCATGTATAAGTCAGGGATGTGTGTACATGCTGTCAGTCAGGCATTTGTGTTTTTGGCTTTAGAACAACTTCTGGTCCTAGGCTACACTACTTTGTGTGTAAACTAATGCTAAAATGATTGTTAAATAATTTGCATGTTAACATTAAATTCCAATAACAATAAACAACCTGTGGGCTGATACGGTAAGCATCTATTTTGGAAAGCATCTTTCTCCCACCTTAATATGTCATTGAATATAACAATAAAGACTTCCTGCCAGTTTATACCCATTTAATTGAACTTGATACATCACCAGTTAATAAGAGTAAGGGTTGTATACATATGCATACAAGCTATATGTCAGAGAGAAATATACTGTAGAACATCTAGCCTAAACTCACATTAAAGCTGAAGAGTGAGTAGAGCCATCTTCTGTTAGAAATTGTGCATTGCAACATAAACAACGAGCTATGAAATAGTGTCCCCTGCAGGTTCATGTTAAAATTACAATCTCAACTTGGTACGTCGAAGTAAATGAAAAGTTACTTCTTAACAATGCTGACATTATGGAAACCTGTAAAGAACACATTACAATTGAAAAATAAAGGAGCAAAGTTTTTGAAGAAAAAAGACTTGGTAACATAATAGTAATAAAATAAAAAAAATACTGAACAACAAAAAAGTATGAAGTTACTGGTCCAATGATATGAGCACCTGAGGACTTATAACCCAAAGGTTGCAGGTTCGATTCCTACAGCTGGCGAAAAATGACTCAAATGAGTTGCTGCCCAGGTGCTGCAGCGATGGCTGGCCACTGCCCCAGCTGTGTGCTCGGTTACAGTGTGCGATCACTACTCACTGAACTGGCCATCCACTGACAAATATGTCACTATTTCATTCATTTTATGCTAGCTGAGAACACAATAAAACCCAGTATGAACCAACCTGTATCATAACATGGCGTTGGCCTGAGCTAATCCAGGTCAGCACCTGAAAAGCAGAAGTCTACTACACAAGACACATTTGCTGACACCAAAGGACACAATTGCTAAACACACATTTCTTAAAAGTCGGAACACAAAACCGAAGTGACAAACCCTCAAATGATAAAAATGTCTACAAACAGCATTTTACAAATGCTGTCCTCAAAGGAACTCGAACTTTGCCTTCAAAAAATGAAACATCAAAATTCCAGGTGTGTAAAACGACAAGGTTTAGGGCTTTGGATTCAAGCAAATCAAAATGTGGAACGTATAAGACAGACTTTATGGAAGGAATTTAAAAAATCTGAAACAAATATGCAAATATGTTCACTGGTTATTGCTAACTGATGTTACAGGTAACATGAATGGGAACCATATACATAAATGTGTGTGTGATTATTGTCAAGCTTGGAAATCTCATGCCAGAAACCTCACAGAACTTATGGACAAACTAGGATTTGATGGTGGACCATTCATGTTCAAACATTCAAAACAGACTTGACAAACTTTCTCTCAGATTATGAAGAAAATGTAGTTTAACCTTGTTTTTGCTGGTCAACACAGTTATGCTGTTGACCAGCATGGACAAAATTAATGTTTAGTCTTTATCAACATAGCATTTATGCTGAGCTAAACTAATCTGATCTGAAAACAATTCTACACATTTCTTAAAACTGTGAAAACGAACCAAAGTGACAAACCCTTAAATGATAAAAGTCTACAAACAGCATTTTAAAAAGGTCACCTTTTAAACAGTTTCAGCTTTGTCTTCAAAACCATCATCTTTCTTTCTTTCGTCTATTAAAAGTATAGTAAAAAAGGTTTTGTTCATGACTTCAGATTTAAACAATGCAGAATGTGAAAGGTATAAGAGACAAATCTGTATGAAGAGGAAAATATTAGCTAGCCAGTATTAGCTAACCTTCCACATTCTGTTGACAGTACAAAACTACAATCATTTTATCTGTAGGGCTTGAAACCTGCACAACTGAAAACAGAAGCCATTAATTTATTACCACACAACTGCTGAAATGTACAACACATTTTTTTAAACTGTGGGCACAAAACCAAAGTGACAGACACTTACTTGTCTAAACATCATATGTTACAGTCTATCACTTTATCTTCTTCAAAAGAATTCAAGGTTTACCTTAAAATTACAAACAATAATAGAAGAACAGTAAACTGATTATTTAATGAAACATTTTATTGGTATGAATCAAGTTTCCTACCTACCAACCTACCAGTTATGTTTCTCCCTAAGCTAGACCAAACCAGAAGACTAGTCTAAGTCAACGTAGCATTCATACTGACCTAAACTAAACTGACCAACAGGGTTGAAACCAGCACCACAGAAAAGCTGAAAAACACACTTTAATTTACTACGACCCAACTGCTGAAAACAACAACACAATTCTTAAAACTCAAAACCAAAGAGGAAAGGTCCAGTTCAGAGTGTGTAACTCAGACAAACAGTGTCTCACTGAAAAAATTAAGATGTTAAATCTGTCTAGGCCTTTTCGCCTGAGCTTCTCACTGCAGTCCACAGAGCAGAACTTCTCCTCAGAACAGAGGTTCTATTCAGAACAGAGGTTCTCTTCAGACTTGCTGAAATGAACATAAAAGAACATGACAGGTCATCTGGTATAACTGCTCTGAAAATCTAAACAAAAATTATTTGTTTAAATGATTTTATGCACATTGCACAACAGTGCCACCTCTGGTGATGCCCAGCGACACATAAAATGGCATGTTAAGATGCCACTGTTAATACCACAAGCTCATACCACGAGCTGCGGGCAACTTGATGCCTCCACCCACCCTACAGTATATATTACAGCAGTTTCTCGGTGAGATCTCACAGGCTCTCATCTTCATCATGATCATCTCTCTGCTCCTGTTGAGCTCTCTGCTGCCACGCCTCAGCTTTTCTGGTAAGAGATTTTTATATGAATTCTGAAAAAGTTTTATATGAAATATGTGATAAAAAAGTTTTATATGAAAAGTCTCTGTATCTTTTCAATTACCATGAATCATGACTGACAAGCCAGATTTTGAGCCAGACACATGGACATAGACACAGTAATATTGGTTCATTTATCATGAAGATGTTTCTCATGTAATGTGGGTTAAATAATCTCTCTTTCAGCCAGTGTGAATGTGGATATAGTGAATGGCAGAGAAGCGCAACCTCACTCCAGACCTTACATGGTTTCTGTTCAGCAGTATAAGCAACATGTCTGTGGTGGATTCCTCATTTCTGATCAGTTTGTAATGACTGCTGCACATTGTAGRRRMARGTATGTWTTTGTAGTTTATTATGTTGTTGATAGTCTCWGCTGCAATCGTGAATTACAACAATAATCTCAAACATACTGAAACCTTATCAAGAAATACAGTTCCAAACTTTTGAAAAGCTCTTATACATATGGTATATTGTTTAGTTTATTTATTTATTTATTTATTTGTAACGCCATGTTAGCATCAGGGCTATGTACATGGCAGACACAAGGTCATCATTATTACAATCCATAAAAATTACTTTACTATATAAAACATTTTAACTTTACATAAGACAAGAAATTTAAAACACATTCAGGTGACACATTATGAAAAACCCCATGTATACACGTTTCTGAGTAAAAGTGTTTCCTTGCAGTATCATAAAAATGACAGCCCAATAAAATGTGTTTAATAGTCAGAGGAACTTGACATAAGAGACATAATGGAGGAGCTTCAGCTATCAATAAAAACCCATGTGTAAGTCTGGAGTGTCCAAGTCAACACCTAGTGTAGACAACTTGGTCGTGCCTTGATTTGAAATGATTAAAAAACACAAATCTCAAATAATTTACTATTTTTGTAAATATCCCATTCCCACAGCCATTTGTCTGTGATATATACATTTATTATTGATCTAAGGTCAGATGGTGGTATATCATAATTCGTTATTTGCAGATCATGTGTTTCCCTGGCAGCAGTATCTGCTCTTTCATTGCCAGTCAGACCAATGTGGCTTGGAATATATTGTTTAGTTAAAAGCCATCATAGCTTTCAGCTATTCAATCACAACGCTTAGACTAAACATTTAAAATATATGAATTAATGGCCTTGTTTTTAACAGCACTGAGACTCTGACAGTTGTGGCGGGAGCTCATGACTTTACAAAGAGCAATGAAAATTCTGTCAGAATTGATGTACAGTCTTATATGAAGCATCCAGACTACAATCCTAATGTAACAAAGACTCAGGCGGGTGATATTATGATTCTGAAGGTAAGAAAACTTAAATAACTTTAGAAATTTACTAATAAAGATTTAGTATTACTATCTGATTATCTTTGACACATGCATTACGAACTTTATTACTGTAATTTATTCCTTTTTTGTGGGAAAAACAGAGACACGACTCTTGTTAGCCTATGATTGAACCCACAGCCATTTTTGTTCCATGTTGCCGATATAATGCAATGCAGTCTGTCTGTTAAGGATTATTGTGTTTTTGGGTTACAGCTAGATCAGAAAGTGAAACTAAACAAAAACATCAAGACGATCCCCATACCAAAGAAACCAGAGGTGATGAATGCAGGAACTTCCTGCAGTGTTGCAGGTTGGGGA
>JBAJNP010001487.1:0-61011 GCA_036877545.1 Yasuhikotakia modesta
TTTTTTTTGTGAGCAGAGCAGACAGATTAATGAAGTTGGATAAAGTTGTATAAATGTTTGTGCAAAATGGATGCATTTTGTAACACTTGGATTGCGTATGTCTGTCATCTCGATTCGAAAACCATTGTTCAGTTTATTTACAACACAGAAATGTGGCAAGAGAGACAGAGAGCTCTTTACTCTGAACTCTGTCGACATTTGCCGCAAACAGCACATTGCGAAGTTTTATCACAAAAAATGAATAAAACATTTCACATTTGCCACGGCTTGTGAAAAAGCCAATAGCAGCTGCTAGCCGAATCTAAGCGGCAACTGCTAAGCAGCACCATTATCCCTCCCTCCGCTGCTAGATGCAGGAGAGGTGGATGGATGGATGGATAGATGTTTTTGCTCGTGGCTATTTGGTCCTTATGCAGTGTAGTTTGGAACAGGAGTGAATTAGAGCTGTGGCGCGTCAGACGTGCTCTCGGGCGCTGGGTGTTTGATGAAGGTGCTTGGTGGGATAATTGTGACCAGTGGGGATTTCACCTGCCCTGTGTGGAAGGCAGAAGCAGAGGGTTGTGTGATGTGTATTTGAGGTTAACTAGGAGCCAGCACAGAAGCTCTGTAGTCTTTGCTTGTGGCTGTGAGGAAAACCTGAAACAAATGTTGTTTCGGCGGGTCTGTCAGTCAAACCGTGCAAGTGTATGTGTATGCGGGTGAGAGAGGTCACATGCGGATTGGAAATCATGTGTTTTCAGAAGAAGTGCATGTTGTGATTCTAGAATTTCAGAAATCTGTAACAATAGTAAAATCTTATGATTCATTATCACAGAAGCTAAGATATATGTGCTTGTATTGTCACTTTGTAAATCATTGAATAATTAACTAAACTAACTCTCATTGTTTTAATATGGTAAAATTCCCTTTTTTACATCTTAAAATGAACTATGCCTCTGTATTTTTACTTTTTCACTTGCAATCTATAGCTGTCACTAAACGTTTTCAAATCGTTAGTTCTGAGTTTAATCATGCTAATTGTGTTTTTGGAAACAGACTGGGTGGTTGTCTGCAAACAACATGATAGCCAGCCTCCTCACTGGCTTTTGATCTGAGTCTATTGGCTCATTCTGTCCTGCTTCACGGCCAGGGACTCCAGCCGGACCGCAAGGGGAGGGCATGCTAGCATATGAGTAAAACAAGAATGGAAGGATGTAACAGGGTAATGAAAAACTGAGAGAAAGGTTAACGCTGGAGGATGAGAAACCTTCTTTCACCTCTCCTCATTACTTTGTGTGCTACTGTCTGCTCGACATTAAGCACAGCCCTGGCCTTTATATACGAGTACAAACACACAAATACTCTCTCTCTCTCACCTAGCACATACTCCATCATTTGTTTCTTCTCGGGCCCCGTGCCCTTGTCATCTCCATTGTACCGGTGATGTTAGTGTATAATGATCAGCCGTCCCTTCTCGGCTGTCTCAGGCCTCGGGGAATCACATTTCCCATTTGTTCCAAACACAGGCAATAAGAGCGAGCCCAATCTCCCAGCCCCAACATGGCCACCTCAGTAATGGGGCTCATTTCCCCTGCGTCTGGCTGTCTGGCCCCGGACGGTGCTGAGCGGAGCCCCACATCGCCAGATCCTCGGCCCCTGCTCTCAGACTGTTAATGCTGACTGATAGAACAATGTCTCGCTGACAGGAGACGCATTTATTTTGTGTTCAGGTTGCAGACGCTCAAAGAAGAGAAAAAGGATACATAAGCAAACAACATGCAGCTCCTTTGTTTAGAGAACATCTATGCGGTATCTGCAGTCCAGTTTACATTAGAAACCAGATTCACAAAGATTAAAATAGGTGCCAGATTAAAAGAGGGGAAAATGTTTTAAAGCCTGCATGACTACATTTACTACTCAGCTAGTTGTTAAGAATAGTAATTAATTAGCGGGTGTCCATTTGATTGACAGGGTGTATGTACAGTGTATAGTTGACTTGCAATGTGCGATGTAGCATCACAGGTCTTTTGCCTATTCTGTTCCTGTGCTGCACTCTGGGTGTGTGTGATTGAAGATGAGAGTCGTGATTATAGTTTTTGTCAATGTGTCATTTCTGCCAGATTATAGTTTGTGTAAGACTGTGGGTTGCCATTAAAAAGAGTTTTTCAATTTCACGTAATTCCAGATATATTTGGCAAATGCGGGTTGATGCACAACACAAATGTCATTTAGCTAAACTAGGATTCTTTGAATGTTTGCGGAGATGTTTACCTTTGTTGTCCCCGGCATAGAACAAGCTAAACCTGACGTCATGTGGTTAGTGGCAGAACCAATCATGTGTAGTTGTCCAGACTCCACTTTAAATCCAGTATAAACAAAGCAGTTGTTTTTCTTTTATATAATTTTCTGACCCACGAGTAATCCTGTCTAAATAGTTACAAATACGGTTCAAAATCAAGTCAATTTGTAGTTTCTAATTGGTCGGAAGGTTTTCATGGATTTTACTTTTTCACACTTTTTAACACTTGCTTCAGAACTTTCGTTCCCCTGCATGAGTATGATGGATGATGGGTTACAAAAACCAATAAAAACACAACGCTGTTCTGATGTGCTAGCAAGTGAGAAATACAGAAGCTGTTTCACTATTACCTTGCTTACACGAGGTCTCTGGAGTGCGCTTGTTTTGTTTTGAAAATGTTTTAATGTAAGGAATTTCTTAAAAAAGGACAATGTATGGAAATGTATGCTCAGAGGAAATGTATGCTCAGAAATGCAAATTTTTGCAAGTTTTAAAGTTTTGCAGCGTATATTTAGATATACCCTTATATATAAAATATATAAAAAATATTTAATAAAATGTACCAGAGGTGAAACAAATAGTTTTGTTGGTGAAGGTCATTGTTTAATGTCTATAGCAGAATTCTTAGCAGAATGTAAAGGACATTCTGCCCACTGTAATCATGACTTTAGTAACATTTTAACTTTAACATTTTGTGCTTCTGTCAATTGAAGATTAGAAGGATGTGACTGAAGATTACCGTGATCTCACATGAAGATAAAATGTGTTAAGATCGCAACTTGCAGGTTCCCTGTTGTTACCACCTTCTGCTTAATAGAACCTTTGATGAACATAAATGCAGGCACTGGCCAATTTATAGCTGGAAAATTAGCAGTGCACAGGCAGAAAGTGTCTTTCTCACATTAAATAACTCTTGTAATAGTCACACACAGTGCAAGAGAGTGTCTCATCCCAAAATACATGTAAGAACACGTTTGGTGAAATTAAATTAAAACTAGTTTTTTATTTAGAATTTCATTTTTAGCAAGACTTTAAAGTATTGAAATGAATGTACTTAAAATCTGCATTTCATTTGGACTCATTTTCACATTTTAGAGCTTGTCGCACTGCATTCTGGAATTGCCTTATCCACAAAGGGTACATGTGGTGCTGCCTTCAGTTTGGCCAAAAACAAGGTATCTTTGAAGGCGACATAATTTTGCTACCTGCTGTTTGGAACGGTGCCCAAGACGCCTTACAATGCTGTCTATGTTGGCAGCTCGCTAGGTTGAAACAAAGCTGCCGTGTGGAAGAGTTACAGATTTATTCTAAACATACACTAACACTGAGGTTACCATAAATTACAATGCATGTAAAAAAACTGCAAATTTAAAAAGGCAAACAGAAAAAAGTATTAGTGTAGATGTTAGCTTGTTTTAATGAGAAATGGACTGAGAGTCTTGGCCAAGCGCCTGTATTCATGATTCCCCAGTTAACTAAAACAACAGAGCCAAGAAGAAAAGCTTTACAAGAAAGAAGGGACAAAATAATAAGTAAGAATGATGGTTATTTAAGCAGTAAGTAACAGCATATGGTATATCCATATATATATTTCTTATCATTTTTTAATCCATTTTTATACATTTTTAATCATATTCACGAGTGTGTGATTTACTGGACGTTTAAGTGACAAGATCAACACTGAAACTCTACTGTACTGTAAATATAACATTAGAGAGACATCTACAAACACATCATCCATTGGCTTTAGTCTCTGTTAGCTCATCTTTAGACTTAGAAAGCCTTAGAAAGCCTGAATTATAACACAGAAGTGAACAGATAGTTTAACCCCATGCAGAATGATCCCTGTGTTGTTGTAGCTTGTATGGTCAGCGAGCGTCTAGTATAAAAGGCTGTACTGCATAAATGTTATCTTTTGATATTACATTTATAAGCCAGGTCTGTGAGAAAACTCAAATAGGGCAATATATTCAATTAGTGAGAGGTTCACCATTTGTTTGGTTGTCATTGACTAATACAAGACATCAATGAAAGAGGCTCTCAATAGATACATCTGATGGTTTGCTTTCAATGTTTTATCTGGTGGTTTTATAGTCAGGAAGAATCAGTTGTTGTTTGTTTTAACTAGTCACCTGCTTTGATCAGAGTAAAACTGCATATGCTGGTATTTGTAAATCCATGCAGATTTCTTTTTTTGCCTTTAAGTCTTGTTGTGAAAAGACATTTGCTGTTAAATAGTTCCGGTAGCAAGCCTTCACAGTTTTGTTTAAAGAAACTAAACCGTCTTCGAACCTTTAGATCTGTAATAGTATATTAGTAAGTAGCTGCTGTCTTGTAGATTTGAGCCAATTGGTTAGTAGAGCCAAACATTGGTATTTTATATACAAAACTGAGTATTAAATTACCTCAGTGTTACATTCCTTTATTTTCTTATTGAACAGAAACACATGCATACAGTGTGTTTTATTCTGATGTCCACACGCTCTCTCCATCCATAAGCGCTTGTCATAACATTGAGCATAAATACACCCTCAGCCACATTTGATGGACAGGTGGTGCTGTGAATGGCAAATGTGTTCCTGTCACTTTATGCACTGAGAACTCAAGCATTCAGCCAAACAGATGCTGCATTAGCTTTAGATGTAGCCTGTATATATGTTCTCATTTACATGGACATTTGTAGGATCTGTTGCTGTTTTTCTGTAAGTCTGTATATTTAATGTTGCTAAACCATCCTCGTAAAACCGTGCTGTCCTTACAACTTACACTTTATTCATTAAGTGCAATTTTGTCCTTTAATACCCTTGTCTAATTTGGTTTGATATTGATCACGACCTATGAAGTTTTTCCTGTGGGCCTCTTTAGTTCTCTTGTCGTCACACGTCTTGGTCCAATAAGGTCTGTTGTTGTTCTCCAGAGTGTAGTCAAATACATGTGGTAAATCTAATCTGGTTGTACACAAGCGTGTTTGTGGCATCACAGGAGGGCACAGATATCTCCCTGCTATCTCTGTATTATTCTTTCGATCATTATACATGTGGCTTAGTGAAAGTCCACAATGCCTCAGAGCTTTGACTATCAAGCTTTCTATCAAGCTCTTTGTTATCTCCCATTCTTCCTCTCTCTCTGTCTCTGTCCCTTCAAAGTTAGATTGTGTTTTAGGCTCTGTATCGATGTGTAACCCAAAGCTCCTCTCGATATTAATTAGCTCCTCTTCCTTTATCTTAACTTCATTTATCAATGGTTGGCAGATAAGGGTGCTGCCAGGGCTCTAGAGGCCATCGTGAGAAGGATAAAGCAGTGAGAAAAAACGATAGGCAAGAAGGTCTTTATTTGTGTCAGGAATGACTTTTATGAATAATGAAACATTCAAACCTTGGTTACTCACTTCCTGTCTGCTTAACGTCTCTGTAACTCTGTTATGTCTGTTAGTGATACCTGGCTCAGACCAAAACGTTTTGAACCACACAAACTGAATTCGTAGGTAGTTGAGGTAGTTTATATATAGTGTAAACACAATTGCATCTCCAAATGCAATAGAAATAAAGTGATGTGTGTTCCTTTTCTTACCTTAACGTTTCAACCTTGTAAACATGCAGGAACATACTGACATAGTGAGTGATGTGTGTAGCCACAAACCCAGACACCCCAGTGGTCACTGGAGATGCATTGAGTCACATTTTACTACCGGGTGTAAACAGTGATGTGTCTCAGCTGACCACTTGTGATTGCCTCACCTGAGATCGATTTTAACACCATGTGTAAACTGGGTCTACCTGTGTGTGTCAACAATTATGGAACCAAACTGCATGATGGGATATGTTTGTTTTTTTAAACATATGTAGTTCAATTTTTTAACTAATCAAAAAATTGTTCTAAAAAAACTTTAGTTCTGTTATTTAGTTCTGTTATTTGTTATTTAGTTGTTATTGTGTATTTAGCAAAATATATTATATATACTTTATCATGTTATCATCAGAATGCTTGTAATGCATTTAAGCGTTTTTTGCATGGCATATAAAAAAGTATAAAATGAATGACATGCAGCAGGCTGACAGAAGTATAACAGTGGTCTGGGTCATTCTCCAATAATAATGTCAAGTACAAGATGGAACATATTAACAGTTTAATTTAATTGTTGTTTCCATGCCACAGATACTAACTGTAAGAGAAGTTGTACAACACTGTTATCTAAAGATGTTTGAATTGCATGAACCAAGCAGGTAGTTTTAGGAAAGTTACTTATTGAAGGTTACTGCAGTCCTGCTCCTGGTCGGTTGTAGTCCTGCAGAGTTTAGTTCCAGCCTTAATCAAACACACTTATATCAGCTAATAACTTTTTGGAATTACTTGAAAATTGCAGGCAGGTGTGTGTGATTAGGGTTGGAGGTAAACTCTGGAGGACAGTGGCCCTCCAGGAGCTGGAATGGATACCCCACGCATGTTTCTCTCTCACACCCAAGACCTGCATATAGCCATGGTGGTGCTCAGCTGTTGAGAGGGTTGTTGGGGTCCTGCTGCTTGTTGCTGTTCTTTTGCGGTGTCAAAGGACTGATGGAGCTCTGATGAAGCAGATGAGTCCCGCCTGGAGCTCATCCAAATACACACACACAATCACTCACACACTGCTGGGGACAGATGGTAATGCCTGAAAATACACACACAAACAGAAACACACACCCATTCAATCAAGCACTCCACACTTTACATTCACAACAAAACGTTCGTCATAAAAAAGACATTAATTCTCATATGCTTATTGTATAGTCTCATAAGCTTCATAATGTGCAGGTCTATTACTTATCATAACCAACAGAGCATTGCTGTAGTGCATATTGTTTACAAATTGAAAATAGCATTTAAATGTCTTAGTTCAAAATATTTGTTATTATTTTCTTAAATAACATTGGAATAACATTTATAAAACGTTCAGGATTTTGGTCACAATCATTTGCATGCAGTTTTCCGCTTCGTTTAAGAGGTCAGCTTAACATTTAAGCACAGCGTGTGATATCCGGAAAAACAATCTCACAGAGGACGCAGCAGAAACACAGCCGGCTCTCCGCTTCTGTTTCTTCTCATCTTGAAGGTTGATTTTGAAAGGGATTGAATTGTCCTGAGTGCCCCCCCGCTTCTGATGAGTCGCCCGATTGATCTGTCCACAGGGACACTCGCCACTCATGTCCGATTCGGGCCTGGCAATTGTATTCGACACAATCATGAAAGAAGTGGCATTTCAGTAGCTCCAAATCGGGTCAGACAAACCTACACACACTGCCTAACAATCATCTATGTACGCTTTGCAAATTTATTTATATTTCCAGCCATGGATTTTCACCTGCCGTGACCCTAGACTGTGTCCTTCTTCAGAAAGCGGTGGTTGATTGAAAAGTCTCTCATCTGATGTTCTTCATCTAGAGTCAATCGATACAGGAGCCGAGATAGTAGCCACACTAATTGAGTCGTTCTTTTACTGTTATTGCGTAGAGAAGCGTTTTGTCATGTCAATGGTTGTCCCAGATATAGCGGCAGTCTTTTTTTCCTGTCTCCCCTTCCACCCTCTTTCTCTCTCTCTCTCTCTCTCTCTCTCTCACTGTCTCTCATCTTCGTTCTGCCTCACAGAGACCAAGGGGAGTTAAGTCCATAATGAAGTGAGGCTGTCGAGTTCCAGCACTTTTCACTCCCACCAGCAAAACTAAAGTCCATTTCTTCTCAGTAGGCCTGATATGTTTTTTCCAATCTCATGCTGCTCAGAATCACGATACCATTAAAAATTGAAAAGCATGCATGTGTGGTGAGTGGAAGGTTTCATATGTTTCAGTAGGAAAGTTTCACAGTTCCTCTCCAGATGTTCCACAAACGATTGTGATGTTTTGACTGAGGTGCTGCCAATGGATGAGGGAAAAAAAAATTTCCAACTTTCCAGTTTTCTTTCCAACAGATTTATCATTTTGTCTTCATTTCAAAATGTCTGACAGGACTGATGTTCAGTTGGTTTAGGTCATCCAGCTGACAAGTGCCCAAAACCAGCAAATCTAACTAGACAGATTAGTTAAGACCAATAAGTCTTATTAAACTTGTTTTCTCCTTGGAATTTAGACTAGAATTTTCTTCTTTATTATTATAAACCATGTTTAAATGTAATGTTACTAAGCTCTTATGTTGTTCAATCTGTTTAGTGCCAAAACAGGACCTGTATGAAGTCTCTGAGAAGCTAATAGCCAAACATAGTATTTCAATACAAGGACAAATACTAAAGCTGGGAATGAATAGTTTTGTTTTTAATTATTTTCCTTTTAAAGATTTATTCTGTCACTTCTCTAATCCTCTGTGGCCTTTTATTGAATTTTGCTGTGATAAAACTCAACCCAGTGTGGCATAATTCAATTATGTGACATTTTCTCCCTGTTCAAATGTCTCACTGTTAGTAACTGTAGCCTGTCTCATGCCTCATAAAAAGCACCAAGCTTCAGTGCTATCATTGTTCCTCATTGAGGTATGTATAATATATATAAATATGGCCAGTCACATAGCATGTCTATTATTACATTTATATGAATGCCTCAGATTATTGACTACAAACAGATTAAAGGCATTTCTAAGTGATCATGCCCTCGCAGGCTGAGCGGGTGCATTGATTGGTTCCTCATTTTCCTTATTAGCATGGGTTGTGGCCAATCCCTCCCTACCCACACAGCAATAACAATGGAAGGAGTTTGGATCCCAGGGTGCGAAATGATGAGATGCAATTTATCCAATTTTCATTTCACCAGCATGTATTGCACCCCCTCATTATGAACACACAGAGTTGACGATTTAGACCACAATACCCCTGACTATTTAGTTGGCGTATATGGCCTCAGTTGCTAAATGGCACATTACCTGCGTTATGATGTTCAATTCTGAAGTAGCACATTGTATCAAAGAGGTTCCACTTAATCCTGGTAATACACTGCAGTCAGCTGAGCTCCTGCTGATTGAGTTCAGTGTGTAGCTGCTATTGCAGGTGAATGGCATGAAAGCCCTCAAACATCTCTGATCTGTTCAGTTGTATCTTCACAGTGATCGTAATGAGTTTGGCACTCTGAAATTTCCATCACAATTGTGTTTTTTTAGAGTCTAAGGTCTGTTTCACATGGAACCCATAAGCAGCCCTGCAGAGTTAATGCAACAGCAGACTTGTGTTGTGTTTCAGTTTCGCTGCGTTTCTTCTGTGACTTTATACATTTTATATTTATGCATTTTTATCCAAATTGACGTACTGTGTGTAGACTTGCATTCCCTGGGAATTAAAGCCAAGGTGTTGATATTATTAGCCACATGCTGTACCTGTTAAACTATTAAAAAATATAACTGATTTTAAATTCTCTACACTGAGTATTTATTTTATTAATGCATTAATGATTTAAGTTATTTCATATTTGTGATTATTCTACAGAACGCAAGCTCTACATTCTAGCTATAAACTGCATGAAAAAATTTTATTAGCTATAAAATCATCTGGATTCAGTCAGGTTTACATTCTCCAGTCATTTGTCCACTCCTGCTGTCTTAAAGCATGAACACTCTGTGTCACTTGTTTAGATTCATTGAGCCCAGTGTTTGCGTGTTATGTTGCCGTGGTCACGCATAAGGCATCAGCATTGGTGTCTCATTGATGTATACGCTGCGGTGAGATCTCTCTCTCTTCATCTAATGCCCTAAAGCCAAAGGCATTATGACTATTTCAGTCCTGCTTTATGAAGCAGAAAGTTGACTGATGTTCTTCTTTCCTCCATTAGCTACTGATACAACCTCAGATTTAAGCTAATGACCCACCACTGTGCGTTAGCCGTGAGCATTAAAGAACGAAGGAACGGTTTTAATCTATTCGGATAGAGAGGAGCTAAGACATAAAATATAGCCTTTCACAACCCACAGTATATAATCTCTCCCTATATGTAATGCATAAGTGTAGAATGTAATAGATGGAATAGGATGCAAGTTTTGAACTTGAAGCGTGACGGATTAGGACATCAGTTTAGGGCATCTGTGTAGATGTGTGTGGTTAGACTAACAATTAAAATTGTATAGATGGATTACAAAGGTGTTTTTTGTGTCTGTTAATTTTAAAGTAAAATGAATTGCTGTAAACTGTAAGTGGTGAACAAGTGGACCAGCTCACCAGAAAATGCTGTCTTTGGCCGGTCCACCCTGTTATTCAAAAAAAGGGGGTTTGTTCAAATTGTCGTACATCCTGTGTCTGTTTGTGCCTCTAGCTCCCTGTCACACAAACAATCTGACTCTCTTTTTAGTTTGGACACTTTATTGCTCTGCCAATATCTGCTTAGATGTGCCAGTGGGTCTTTCTTTAGTTCTTAACATCAATAAAACATAATAATCTTTCTGGCCTCTCTCTCACTGGCTCTCTGTCACCTCATCCTCATCTCAGTCCAGATCATGTTTTGCCTTTAGGCTAATACTTTTGCTTTTAGTGGCAGGGGGCAGTGTGGGAACCTGGACCCTGATGTAGCCCCTCTTGAGGGTCTGATTCTGTATCATAATTAGGCTAATGATGTATAATACAGCTGATGCAAGCAGACAGATTCCTCACCCTCACCTAGGGGTCTTCAGTTCTAATGTCACATCACATTTACCCACGTTACAGTAAACCTCAAACTGGGCTCAGGTTTTACAACCAAATTAATTGGATTTGGTGTAGTTTTATGAGTACTTGCAGTTAACGTCCTGGAATTAAAATGGATGGCATCTCTCTGTCTCTCTCTCTATCCCCCCCTCCACCCTTTTCTCTTATAGCTGTGTATGATGAACCATGCTGAGAGGTATTTGCTGAGATTACTGTCAGTGTAATTTGCCTTTTCAGGGGCTCGGTTTGATATTGGCTTTGTGTCTGATCAGCACACCCATTTTGTTTTGTAATAGAAAAATGATGAAAATCGCATGAAATGCTGAAATATGCTGCCTCTCATAACTCAGTTCAAGCCCTTGCTGTCTGTGTTTCTGTTCTGCTGCAGTGGCCGGTTACTTAACAGAAAACATTGCAAATAAAACACAACTATATGCTGTACATTAACCCCATTATTTGTGGTTCGGTAGCTTTTTTGTGCGCATGCTATAGCAATTGGAAGGTTTAAGTTAAGATGCCATCATTTTCATAAACAATTTACTACACAATTACTTGCATAATGTGATGCATTTTCACATATTCTACATTTAAATCAAAGAAAGTTTGTAATTAAGCTGTTGTGCCCTTGTTGCTGTTTTGGTATTTCCCCATGAGGCTCCAAAAGTTTTTGATATCATAATAAAGTAACAGAACGTTCAAGGCCTCGCCTCAATCCCTTATGGTGCCATCCAGCAGATGTTTGAAGCACAGACTGAATGTTGCTTTGTCTCTAAAACTGCAGATGCATTGTTGACAGAAGATATTTCCAGTCCTTAGGGAGGCAAGTGGCAAAGTTCTGCAGTTGTTATATGTGGAGGTGTAGGTGGATTATAATCTGATAAAGTTCTGTTCTGTTCTGTGGTGAATGCTACTGACACTGTTTAAGGAGGTTCTAAATTTCTTCTGGATAAAATAATCAGCACTACACTGACTTTAACACCAGTGCTGACCTTCTCATCTCAACATCACAAGTAATAAGAGGAGTATTATATATATTTATTATATATATAATATTTATTAAAAAGTTGTGTTTTTCATTGTTAGATTGTTAGATATAATCATTGTCTTTGCTCTAAATTATGTTTTACTCTATAATTATGTAACACAAAAGGATAAATTCTGAAGAATGTTTATGCTGCTCTTTTGCATTTCAGGAAAGTGGATGGTCATTAACATCTGTCAGTCATTAACATTCTGCCTAACATCTCCTATGTGCTCCACAGAACAACAGAAAATCTTACATTTATTGAACAATATAATGAGATAATAGCATTTTGAATGAACTATTATTTTAACACACTAAATGTTTATCTACTAAGGGGGAATTCATCTTTATTTAATGCTGTTTTATTCCATGGTTTCTAACCAAATCTTGTGAGAGAAACTCTGTGTTTTATCATCCTTCTGAATGCCTCTTCATTTTATGTGGATTTTATTTCAGTCGAGGCTTTCACATAACCAATTTTTCAACACTTCTGTCAGGACCTGTCTGTGCTCCAGCTCCTCGGTTTGGAAGTACAGAAGTGATTACATTGTCCATCAGAAGGTCGGCATCAGCCGGCCGGATTGATGTTTGACAGAGTAATTAGAAAACTGTCCACTCCCGTAATCACTGAAGCTCATCTTTTAGGAAAGCTTTCGTTCGCCTGACCAAATGTCTGCATCTGAGGCTGATGGGAATGTTGCCTGCGTGGCTACGGATGACAGTGAAGAAGTCCGAGTTGAAATACGTCTCAGGAAGGTAGATGGGCGTGGAGTAAGGAATAACTCTAAAAGATGAGGAATCAAACAAAGTCAGGCCCTCTTTGTAACACCTCTAGACAGCTATTTGCAGCCATGCTTCTAAAGTTCAGCTCTTATTTACCTAAGTGGGAAAAAGCCAAACTCTTCAAAGTTGTTTGCTCAGCTTATTTCTAATCTCAGGTTTCTCCTATATAGCCTCTGACTTTTGGACCTCTGTTTGTCACATTACCGGTAAAGTGTGGGAAAAATTACATCATAAATTTGCTTAGTCAGCTAAAGAGCTGACTAACAAGTTGTATTGGACAAGCTGGTTTATGCGCTTGAATAGAAAACTACATAAACATCTACCATACCTTTGGCAATAACTTAAATGGATTTTTAATAGAAACATGGAACATCCTGAGCTATGATATTGAACATTATTATCATTATTGTCTTTTGTCATAATACTGTCTTGAACTGCATTTTTGTTTTCATTTGTCGTTCCAGCATTAACTTATTAAATTGGCTTTAGTTACATGAGTGTTTGACCCTGTGGAGTGTGTGTCCTTCATTCTGGACTGTAATGGCCGTTAGACAGGGAATTGGGCTTTAGTGTGAAGACTTCAGTGGCTTATGGATTGAGGGCCACAGCTCGTCTGAGTCTAAACTGACTGACTTGATCCTTTTAATACCTGAGCAAAAGCTGCAATGGATAATTGATAGGCTTCTGAGCTATGCAGATTGACGCTTCAGTCTGCAGGTCTTAAGTGTCTGTCAAGGGGCAATCGGTCCTGAAACAAACTGCTAGGGCATGGAGAGACTCTTAAGCATTTTAATACATCTCTCTCTGTCTTTCTCTGTCTCTCACACACACACACAATTTCAGTTCAATCCAGTTTAAAGTGCTTTTTTTGGCATGATTGTGTTTCTGTACAATATTGCCAAAGCATTATACATGAAAACAAGTATTGATTAAAAAAATGTACAGTTCAGTTTTAAATGGCAACAAACAGTATAGTGGTGTTAAAATGGATAGCTAGGATAAATTCTGACAATGGTAAATTATTTAAAATTGTGGCATTGGTATATATGAATATAATAAAAGACTTTAAACTAGACATAGACAGAGAAGACAATAGATGAATAAACTATAAATGCTGCATGTGTGTATATGGACTCTCTTACTTTCTCTCTTTTTCTTACTGGGTGCTCATATGTTTAAGTAAAGCTGAAACAGAGTCAAATAACAAGGGCAGAGTGATACTTTGTTGGTGTAGCTAATTGTTGATAGCTTTGATATTTCTTTGTGTTACCATGAAGTTGAAGCACTAAGAGGCATTGCGTTTAACAAACACAGATGCTTGTCTACATCTCCAGTGTTTCACAAATTTGATGTTAACTGAATCCACATTGACACTGATTGGTGATATTTTGGTATGTCACATTGAAAGTCTAACACTGAGAGAAAGAAGGGAAGGTTATAAAGGAGGGGGTATAGTGTGTGAGAGAGGGAGAGAAATTCTATCAATCTTTAAATTACTCATTTAGTTTAGGTGGAGAGGCAGCAGAAAGCAGTCATTGCATTTCAATAAGTGCAGTGATACAGTGATTCTAATAGATGAATAACAAATTAGTGGTCTTAAAAGGCCCTATTTTTAGAGTGGGCTCTGCTGAGGGCCAAAGCAGCATATCAAAATAGCATTCCATCTATCTGGATTAAAATACTCTGGGGTTATTTCATCCTGGCTAAATTGCCTCGCACACTAAACAGTGGCAGAAAAGTAAATTATCCAGTCCCTATGCAGACCCCTGCCTGCCCATGAATGCATAAAAATATATATTATGGATATATAAATGTGTGTGCATGCAATATATATAAATGTGTGTGTGTGTGTGTATACATACCTACACACACAAAGTATATTTAACTATTTAAAACTAATCGCCGCTCCCATTTTTGTTTTGCTATAGCCACCACTGCCAGCTAATGTTTAATAGTTTCACATTTATGACTGTTGTTAAAAGGACCAGTTGTGCGGCCATTAGCAAGTGCAGTTTTTACAAAGGCCGAGACACGTCTCTAAACTGTAACTAAAAGAGGGCGATTTGCCTTGCAAAAAAAGCACAGCTGCCCTTTAGATGCCTCATTGGCTTCTAAGATCCGGAGCAATCGGAATCTGAATCATTTGGATAATTGACCTTCTGCACGAATACATTAGAATAAATTAATTTTGATTGGCCACGGAGCATCGCGAACAAAGTAGGAGGGTCGGTTCTTTTATATTCAGAGTTGGTTTGTTACTGCAGGTCTCAGAGGTGATTATGCATGCTATTCTGTGTGTATTATGCATTTCTTCAATTTAATAAAGTAATTCTGGCTCGCAGCTAAGCGCAGCGCCGCAGTCTAGTCGTGGCAGAACTCCATGATTGAAGTAGATGTTTGGAAAGTCTTCTGCGGAAACGTGTAGCTATAAATTTTTCTACACAGGCCTGTCGAGATAAACAAATCAGTGTGTTCTGTGTACGCACAATTTGACCAGAGGTAATCTTAAGTACAGCTAGCGAATCTCAAGGCCAGCTGTGTGTGTGTGTGGAGGGGGGGGTTGTGCAACCTCGAATGAGGCCTCGGTTACATCTGTGAGCGTTGAAGTTGGTTGTCGGACATTATTACCTAAAGGATAGATTATAATTTTGCTGTAACTGTTGAAGTGATTTTACAAATGAGGTGTGTTTGTTTCAGCATCTCAGAACAATTAGACCATAAAACCTGTTTAAGGATAAATACAAAAAATGTTTATTTCATGTTCCTTTTAAAATTCATCTTGGTATAGTAAAATGTACCTGTTTAGTAAAATGTATAGTAAAATTAACATTATATAAAGAATGATAATGCTCCCCCTCAACATTATAAGGCTAAGTAAAGCCTCATTTACAAACATGTGATAGTGAGGGAGTGACTCAGAGTCAGATGTTGGTTTTCAAATGAGTCTGGTAAGATCCCAAGACAGAATGACTTTATAGATTTGTGAATGTGTCAGTTTATTCTCTATTGGGTATCACCCTATATATAGCTGAGTTCCAGCTCAATGATGCGTCTCCGCTCTCCTGCACACGCTTGCAGTGAAGGATCATTGAGTGTTGTGTGTGTGTGTTTCTGTGCTCTTGTTCATGTGATGCATGTGCTGTCTGTTGAACATCTCTGTTTCCCTGTCTCAACGCTCTCTGATCGACACACATTAACCCCTCAGAGGGGGTTGTGGGATATTTATGTTGTCTGTCACTGATGCCACATCCTTCTCTCTCTGATGAATAATGTTCCCACCACTGTATGCTGATGTCAACAACTGTGTGGGTGAGTGTGTGTGTGGTGGGTTCTGCACAGAAATTATATTTGCTCCTTTGACTGACATGTGTCAACTTTAACCTTATGCTCGCTCGCTCTCTCTCATTTCTTATCCTGTCTGTCATTTTATCTTTTCTGATTATGTCACTTTTGCACCTTAATTTTGTTTCTCTCTCATTTGTCATTGTTGGAATATCAGGACTTGATCTGGATGGCTCTTGTCTGAAAGATGCACTCTTTATCAAATAAGCTACATAGATGCCATTTTAAGGCATCCATTTTAATTGTGCTGCTTTCAAAGGTATAATTGCATCATCACTTGTATCCTTCATAAGGAAGACTCATTGTGGAAAAATGTAAATTCAAGAGCACAAGATAAACAAGGGGAAAGAAATGTTGATTATAAATTTAAATTTCAAGCTGTATAAAGTATATTAGGTCTGTTTTAGTTGTTTGTATGGTAGAAGGATATTCTGGCAAAATTTTGAAGTTTTAAAATCAGTCGCTTGTAAGTTTTCATGATGGTTATTATTCTGTCCTGTGAGGCTTTCTGAGGTAAAGACAGCTCACTGTGTTTTGGAACAGTGCAGTAGTTGTGTGCGATTTTTTTTTTTTTCTTATTCAGTTTTTTTATCTCTCTTCATACCTGCAGCACATTGTCTTTTAAGACCTTTGAGACCCTCAGATTTCTCTCATAAATGAGCTTGTAACAGAGTTCAGATTTTAAATTGAGCTGTGATGGGCATTCTCTCGCCTTATGTGCACCCACTTTTTTCAGTGCGACTGATTAGAAAGTATCAGAAGTAACATAAAAAGCTGTAAAGAACACAGAGTAACATACTTGGTATACCGTTCAGAGTCTGTATGCTCTCTAACAGCCCTTTTAACATGAAATTACAGACAGTCTAACCATATTTGATGTTTAATACATGTTTCTGTGCAGCATGAATATGGACCAATGAAGTTTCACAGTGGGTGGGGTTACAGAAACCAAACAACCAACCAAAACCTCAGTTGCTCATCACCTTCGCGGCTGGTTAGGATAAAATGTATTGTATTAGCATATTTTGTTTCTTTACGTTCTATTCTATTATTATTGTTGTATTCTTTTAATTATACTGTACTGTAAATTTCCTAGTTGGCTTTTACAGACCCTGTATTTATGCTGTAGTTATCAAAACATAAGGAAAAATAAGTTTTAACCTAAAACATTGAAGGCCAAGACAATTGTCTAGTGTGTTGTTACATGAGCATGTTATTGATACTGTCTGAAACATTCATGCAAATGTCTGTGTTTGTTTGCGGTGTGTTTTTCCTGAGTGTTCTTATCCTCATGAAACCTAATCTGAGGCCCTTTTCTCTGTTGATGGTATTGAGTCCCGCGTGTTGTGGCGGAATCAAATGACGCTCCGTTTGAAAAGATGGTCTGGCTCATCACCGATACGCTTCCATCTGAAACGTTAGCTGTCACAGTTCACAACCCTGCCACTAATGCACAAGAGACGCAGACCTTGGAGCGGATATGGCCAACGCTGGTTTTCATTCACTGGGACATGCTGCACCCCCTCCGTCGATGCCCATAGTCCCCAGCTACAAGTCCATTTCTGCTTTGATTGGTTTCTTTTCTTTCCTGGAGAGGAGGAGAGAGAGCAGACATGTCTGACCAGGAATTCACGTGGTACCCAAGGATGAAGGATGTTAGTGCAATGTGAACCACAAGCTGCTGTTGAGTTGCCAGATCTCCATAAAAAATGGGACATGCTACAGGAAAAAAACGAATGAATTTTTGCTCAAGACCAATACAACACAAGTTTGTGGCATCTCTTAAGAGCAAAGAGACCTTCAGAATACAGTCTGAATGGAACAAAAGTAGATACCAAGTATCTGAATGGGCTCAGAACCTTCAATGTAAATCTGTAGTCAGAACTTTAGAACGGTTGCAGAACCTTCATAAAAATATGTTTGTAGTATGAAAGGGGAAAAGCCTTTTGTAAGGTGGGAGCAGTTGTCAAGACATTTTTTTTTTTACTGTAGATGAGCAAATTGTACCAAATTTCTACTTGGTAATTTTGAACAAAAACTGATTTTTTAATTAACACATTTTAAAACTATTTGTTTACTAATTTAATATTAATATTTAATTTTTTTTTACTTCTTTAGGAAAAACGTCTGTTTCCATCATGGTGATTTTTTTTAATTGCAGCTAAAATCCGAGTCAGTTCTGAAATCCTGTAGACTTGTTGACCTCCAAGAGATCCGGCGACCCCCGGGTTGACAGAGACACGCGTTAGATACGTCCAAACGCCAGCCACAAGCCAGAAGAAATTTCTGTCAAAGCGTCAATCAAGAAATGTCGTCCGGCAGTTCTCAAGTGTCTCTTAACACGAAGTGATACTGGGGCTGGTGGTGTCAAGATGTGTCTGTATTTTGCAAGCTGATTTTTTGACATAATGCTTCATCTCCTTCAGTCAGGGTGAGGAGAGGAACTGTCATGCTTCAGCAGCCTGGATAATTATTTCTCTCTTATCCCCTGTGCCAGGCCCAATCTGAGGCCTCAATAACAGCCTGGGACCAAACCACGTCTCTCTCTCTCTCTATTTCTTTCTCTTTGCTCTGGAGAAATGGCAATGGATTAGCAGAAGGAAAAAATAGCCTCTAGATTTGATAAGATTGTGCCAATGAAGGGAGCCAAAATACGGAGATATCAAAAGGGGAAAAAAATAGAAGCATATTAACTTTCTTATCGACTGTTCTGGCTTCGCTGTCACTGAGCACGCAATTGCCAGAGTTTTGACAAAATATTTGAATACGATCTTCATACCTGTGTGACTACGCCAAGTTTGACTGACTGATATGAAGATTGGGAGCCCAGGCTGTTGAAACGCATTGAAGGATCAGATTCTTAAATGGAGCTCTTCTGATAAGATACCTCTTCTTCTAAAAAGCAGCATCAAGTCGTAGCTGGCGTTAATATTTAATGCACAGAAAGCATTACACAGGATATCCATCTGCCTATCTGACTACACACCCACAGAAATGCCATTATTTCACCGCTCTAATGGGTAAAAACAAACAATTGCCCTCCGCTCCTCATTTCAGATTGATGACTGCTGCCAACCGCCCCTCTTCATTTGGAAACGTTGGGTTTTAACCCTTGACCTCCGGTTTTGTGAAGCAATTCCCATCAACTTCAAGAGATGACGCGTCAGGAGGGCGGGTGCCATCCAGGAATACGAAAGCTAACCGAGAAGCCTGCGTTTCACAGATAAAGCAGAACAATAAGCTAATAGGCCACGCTCAGACAAACATTTTCACTCTTTTAACACAATCTGTTAGGCGTTAACAAAAGACAGATGCACTTCCGCAGACTGATTAGCGCTGGTCAACAGGGGTAGTCACTTCTTTCTCTGCTAGCACAGCTGTCAATGTGCGGTCGGATGATAATGCCAGGGCTGCCCGGCCACACCAGGCAGCCTGGCACTGATAGCAAGACAACAGAATCTCTTATGGGCACCATATTAATGGAGATTTGCCTCCTATTTTAAAACATACTGGGGAAAACGCTGCTTTTGTTTGGTATTGTTTTTGTCATTATTGTTCCAAGGCTTTAAAACACATCACAGAGGATGTTGGGGGAAACTAATGGCTGCCCAGTAATAATGTATTGGATGGATCTGGTGGGTACAGTTTACAAGCTATTTGCGTAAAGCTGCTGGCAGGACCAAAACACACAGTCATCCATCTAATGTCGCAGAGAACGTTCTCTGAAAAAGTTCAAGAGGCTTCAAAGCAAATAAAGCCAAGACAGAAAGTAGGCTGATTTCTTTATTAAAAGAAAAAACATATATGGACAGTGTAGTAATGCTGTTGAGAATACACTGACATCACAGACAAGTTCTACAAACAGTGCAATGTCCCAGTTCTGTCCCAGTGTACTACAACAATGGCTTGGTGCCCATCAAATTTAATTAGAAGACCAGAGAAGACCAGCAATGCTGCTTCTTGTAGATCTAATACAGATTCTTGTAGACTTACACCCTTTTGTGTGTGCATGTAGGTGTGTGTGTGTAATAATTAATATCATACTACTGTATTTTACCCTAGTTTTGCTGTATTGTGTTGCGTAATTTCATTGTGCAAATATATTAGATTCTAATTGATATAATTGATTCATCTGGGAATTAATTACTTCCATCAGTTGTAAACTGATCTAATTTGAGCTTGTGTTTAACAATGAACAGATGGATTGGATCCTCTCAGCCATTAAGCCTTAATTGAAGCAAGAAATGTTTTGATATCTTTGTGGACATCTGATGTACTGTAAGTACGCTAGGATGTAGTATGCTAGTCTTATTCTATTCTAAGCATGGCAATGTTTTTCTGTTGTACTCTATAGTATGTATAGTGCTTGTACATCAGTTTTATCAACATCTACATTTTGCATTGCATTCTTCATTTCTGTCAATAATGTTTATGACTCTCTATTATGCTAATGTACAGATGAACAGTGATGTAATGTCTGCGACCTACAGTGTTGTCATTGTAGACACACAGAATATTAGCTTTAGTATCTGCTAGCCTGGAGGTGCCGTCTCGCATCCCCACAGTAAAACGAGTTTGTTTACCAAAACAAGAAAACAAGATCCTGTTTCTATCACGTTTATTCTTTTTCATTCGAAGTCTCGCTGCCAGTTTGAGTGAAGTGCACCATATTTTTATAAAGCAGCATTTACTCACGTACGAGAAAGCATAAATCATGTCCCATGTATCATTAATATACATAGATGTCAATAGGAAACGCATGACTGGAAGAAATATGACTGTGCACCATAAAGGCCGAATTTTAAAAAATGTGGTGCAGCTGAAAACATTATTGTGTAGCGCATCCCTGTGCTGCCGCACCTGGATCTGTGCTGCACCCTAGTGGCAGAGACTGGACTGTCCGTAGACACGAGTCACGCAGTCATTTAGACCCTGTGTGTTAATCTAAACAATAAAGAGCTTATAATGTATCCCATTTTGCTTAAAACTGTCAGGAAATGACATATTTGTCTAAATTTTATTTGCCTGTGTTTCATTCATTTTGACATGTAACACCAAATGTTTTGGGGCCAACTTACATGCAGTGTTTTGATTTGATTTAATGCATACATTTTCATGTCTCTTGTATTTTAAATACTGAATGTTGGAGTAGTTTTGTGTCTTGCACACATATTTGTGTTCCTTTCACTTTGACTTTTAGTGCTTTTATGCTAGGATAATAAAAGTTTTTACATTTTTATTCAATATCAATATAAAACAATATTAAGCACTATTTCAGACAACCCCTAACCCAAACCTCTTGCATTTTTAACACTAAAGCCATTGTTTTTATTGTTTTTCCAACTGTGGGCATTTGAATTTACACATTTTTACACAGTGTTTGGACATGTACACATGTACACACTGAATGTGACACACAGCAGTTTGTTCTGTTTGTGTAAATGGATGTCTCAGTTTGAGCAGAGCCCTGAGTTGAAAGGTCTGGGTCAAGTATTGCTCCCCTAGGCTGAGTGATATTCCAGGCCTGTGCCTCTACGCATCACGTTTCCCTCTCTGTATCCTGCTAGGGTTGAGCAGAGATGATGAAACAGATGTGCTTATGCTGTGGTCATGTTAGTGCCTGCCAGTCCCTGTATAAACAGCTGGATGTCTCTCTCTCTCTCTCCATCTATCTATCTCTGTTTCTGTCTCTCTCTCTCCAGCCTGTCTGAATCACTAACAGACCTCTCACTCATCAGCTGTATTAGTTTGAATTTCAACAGAATGTGCAGTTTCAGGGTCAGGTACCTGAAACTCTGTAGTTGCAGTCAGATGTGTTTTCCTTCTTTTATTTTGGAATGGCTCTATTTATATCACAGCTGACAATGAAACACTAGGTATATGATAGCTCAGGATGTTAAGATGTGGATGCTGTCACCCGTACAGAAATCTGACAGCTCGACCAGGTGGCATGTACCTGTTGGAGGAAACATTGTCTGACTATCTGTTGGCCTCTAGCTGTTTCTATTTTTGTCTCTCTCTCTTTTGCCCTTTTTTCTGGCTGTCTCTCACTGTTTGTCTGTCACTTGGGCTGATCTTTGAATATTTCACTTTATTTTAGGGTTAAATAGCAAGGACTTGCTCTCTCTCTCTTTCTCTCTGTTTTGTAAGCGTTCATTAAAATCCTTTAGTTCAGACTTACATGAAATATGATGTAATGACTAGGAAATTAATTTTTATCAAATCTCTCTCTCTCTCTATCTCTCTGTCTTTGCCATTCTGTCACTCTCTCGTTTCTGACTCTTGTCTATATCCTCTGTTTCTTGTTCCCTCAATGTAAAGTTTTAGCTTGTAAAGCTGGTGAGAGTATTTACAGGCGAGTCTGCCAGCTCTTACTGATTCTCTGATCTCTCTAAGCATGTAAACATCATTAACACAGAATGGAGCCAGCAGTCACTGTCACAGATTAGCATAGATTATAAGTAAACATGCCAAATTATCTGATCTGTTGACTTGCTAATTTGACTGAAATAAATTGACACTAATTTAGATTCTTACCTTTAAGAGTGCAATATTCATGATCTTAACAGCTCTGTATGTGAGAGCATACATGTGTGTTTGCACTCATAATCCCTTTGATCTCTGCTGCACGTTTATGGAAATTATTGTTCGATTGCTTGAAGTATAATCTGCTTAGTATATTTTGAGGGATAGTGGTTGTTATATACCATTGTTAGCACAGCTGATGCAGTCCTAGAGTGTCTGCCTAGCTTCTCTTCAGATGGGCTACTCATTTTATAACTAAATGAATACCTCACACATTAGATCTGTTATTCAGCCCTATGAAGGTTTGTTGCATGCTGCAAATATTCTGTTTGGCAGCTGGTCTTTGTTGATATGAAATTCTAGGTTGCCATAGTTGCGGAAATACTGAAAATATCACGGAAATTGATAATTGTGATTTCTGGGCCTGGAAAATTCATGAGAGTTAAACAGATGTTTAAAGGTCAATGGGAGTTTCTCAGGCCAAAAATATATTTTACCACATAGAAATTGCACTGTAAAATTTTTAAAATGCTTGTCAGATATTCACACGACTGGAAAAGTCATTTATTGTTTAAAAGGTGTGGGAACCCTTAAGATTTTTTGTATGCACCTTTTTAGTTGTAAGTCAAATGTTTTAATGGTTCAAAGGTTTCAACCAAATGCAGCTTAATAGTTTTAACACCATTTTATCTTTTTTGTTTGCAGGTAGAGGCCATCTTGGTAAATATCTTTGGAGGCATTGTCAACTGTGCTATTATTGCTAATGGCATCACGAAGGCCTGCAGAGAACTGGAGCTCAAGGTTCCGCTGGTGGTCCGGCTCGAGGGTGAGTGTGACATCACACTTTCATTTAAATCAGAGTGTAAGATTGTCATTTCTTCCAACTTTAGCTTGCTAAACGTTTAAAAAACCTGCTTTGCTCAAAACTTTTAAGTGTAATAAAACCTGTGAGTTTATGAAGTGAAGAGCGCATCGGTTAGCAGGCGTGTCACGCTGCAGCAGTTGTTGGTGGCAGTGAGAGGAGCAGAGGGTCCCGCCTGTGATTGCTGGACCTCTCACCTGTATATGCTAATGCTACGTGATCGTGTGACACCAGGCCTCGGCCTACTCCCATCTGGCCATTAGGATAATTGGCAGAAAACAGCTGAGTCATTTTGCCGCGAGAGAGACACATCCTCCACTCCATTAGTTTTCTGCCCCTCGTTTGTCCTGCCGCACATTGTCCTTCTGAGAACAGCTTAAATACAGGATGTGAAGAACCTGTATGTTGATATGTGGAAAATGAGATTAAATAGACATTCAATATTGTGCTCCTGTTGAATTCTGTATAAATGATAAAACTATCACACGGGCTCAGCAGTATAAATCGTCCAATGGCTCTGGGTCAGTTTGATTTAAGTTTGGGTCACTCATTGTCCTGTTGTCACTATGTCTTCTGTTTGCTAAACAGATGCTGTATCATAAGATAAAAATGTACAAACTGGGCTGGTATTATTACAAAACTACTGACCCAGTCAGAAAATGTGTTATTGTTGGGTCATCATTAGAGTTTGCCACCACTGTATTCGACAACTTTTGGTACAATATGTATTTTTAACATATTGTGAGGAATTTCAGACAAGTTTTTTCCATTCAAATGAAAAGGTTATAAAGAGGTTCAGATTTGCCTGCTCTCTTTGGAAAAGTGAATTAGCCACAGCGGCCTGAGAGGCTTCAGTAATGGGTGTAAGAGGCAGCACACTGCTCACCGATCGATAGTCTTCTCTTTCTCTCTGTCTGTGGTTGATCATGTCTGACAGACGCTATAAGATGGTTCCCAGCTTAGGGTTTCCTTGTATTAGCTGCCCATTGATTCAGCCCATCTTGTACCAAAGCCTCTTCACGGGTCTCAGAAGACTTTAGCTTTATGTACAAATGAATGTCTTTGTGAACGTTTCTGCTGTATGTATTACGTTCCTATAATCCTTTCATAATCAGACACTTTATACAGTGTAGACACTGTCAATGACACAAGCTGGGGGTCAGTGGCATATGCACTGGTGGTCTCAAACTGACAATACACGCTAGATTTAAAGAGATTTAGAAGAGATTAGTATAGCAGACAGAGAGAATGTTGTTAAATTAATCCTTAAAATAAAGTCATGTAAGTATTATATAAGGAATATGTCTTAATATATATATATATAGGTTTTACTGTATTATTTGTTTCTTTGACTCTTGTCTACTATGTATTTATTTATAGTGTACTTTTGTCCATGAAAGGGGGCGATAGTCAGATATTTGATGACTTTATTATTATAAAACATTTAAAAGCAGTAACAGAACATGTAAGGGGGTCTTCAAACCTTTGACTGGTGGATCATGTAGCATGTGCCAATAACTTTAATATTAAAACATAAAGGCTGATAAATGCATATTGATAACTTACACCAGTCGGTTCTATAATGAGGATGTGTGTTTAAACAGAAGTTCTTACGTAAGATTAGTTCAGTTTTACATTGTTTCGTTCTCATGGTTCTGGTGTAAAGTTGGTCTCTAGCAGCACCTAGTGGTCGTGGGTGAATACAGACCTGGTGTATCGTGTGATAGATATTATTACCACATACACCACTTGCCTGCCAACAGTTTACATTTACTCCGTTTCTGTATATGAGCAGCTCTGCCACTAAACAGAATCCTGAATTATAGACCACCCGCGGGCCCCTTCATCCCAGTGCCTGACACAACATTCCTGGTTGTTCTCGCTTGACAAACAGCTCTGAGTACAAATAAATACATGTGGTTTTAAAATACATTTGAAATGTATTTGTTTTATTAACACCAAGACAAAAGATACAAACTCTCAGTTAAGTATTTTTCATGTCTTATCCTTAGACAGCATAGCTTTGTTTACAGTGACGGTGGGTGGATACTCTAGACTCCCAACACACGCCCTCGCTCGCCCTCATCCTCCGCTAATGAAATTATATAATTGATTGTTTTGTGCTGCCAAACGTGGATGATGTGTTAGAATTGAGTTATTGTGCGAGGAGACAAAAGCGCTGAAATATCAGTAGTTAAGTGGTGCTGGTAATTGAATTCCTCATGAAACTGCTATTGATTACAACATCCTCTCTCCTGAGGAAGAGGATTATCATAATTACACTACAGCAAAACAACACACACACACACACATACACACACACAGGTGCACATTCAGAAACATTTATACATG
This sequence comes from Yasuhikotakia modesta, assembly GCA_036877545.1. Classification (NCBI taxonomy): domain Eukaryota; kingdom Metazoa; phylum Chordata; class Actinopteri; order Cypriniformes; family Botiidae; genus Yasuhikotakia; species Yasuhikotakia modesta. The sequence continues at coordinate 25,793 of JBAJNP010001487.1, forward strand.
CACATAGAGGGACAAATATTTTGCTTATATCATTATACATAAACAGAAATATACAACTTCAGAAATATACGACTTTATTTTACACTGCCTATACCTAGGGTTCAAATATGGCTTGTCAGGTTTTTATTTGGTTCCCGTTTCTTTTACATAAATATCTGAATGGATTTAATAAACATTTAATTAAAAGAAATGGTTAGCAAATAAAAAAATAAGTTTGCTTTTTCACACACACACACACACACACACACTCTTTGGATGGTTTGTGTGCTGAAGCAGTGGCTGTTCTGATGTTCCTTTCTCCCTGAAGCTACACACTCACCTGTGAAATCAGCACCTCTGTCATCAACAGCTGTTCTCTCTCTCTGTCACAGCTGAACACAAACACACACCTCAGACATGCGCTCTCTCTTTTTAATTCCGGCACTCACACACATCTCACAATTTTTATTCCTGTTCCTTCTTGTACTTCTCTCCATTTCCTTTTCCTCCATCTGTATCCTTTTGACCTCTCTGGAGTATTTCTCTGATTTGTTTTATTGTGTTGGCCCCGGGCCCCGGCCTTGTGTCAGGGGGCCGTAGTTCAGTGACATTCACACACTGTAGAGATCGGAAAGCCTGCCCAAGCAAAATGATACAGCGTGCGCTCAGTCGGGACCTCGGCAGCTGGCACCGACACGTTCCCCCTGCCTAGTAATGGAGCTTTCCTATTTCCAGCCAATGGAACGAACAACACCATTCCCTGTCAGCCAATGGAACACTTCCTGTTCTTTTCAACCAATGAAACGATCTCACAACATTTTCAACACCACTGCTTCTTTAAACCAGCAGAGACTAGCTTGTCCCCAAACTCAGTCTCAGCCAGTCACAACCTTTAGCGAGAAGTAAAACTTTCCTTAAAGCCTAGCAAGATTTCCTTTGTGTGTGTGGTATTTGACTTATACTGTACATGGATAATGATGTATATAATGTATAACGCTGGTTTCCTGTGTCTTTGCAATTCAAACAGCTTAAAAACATACAAATGGTGTTTTGTAATCATTGCGCCTATGGAGAGTCTGTGTGTGCTTCAGTAATAGAGAGTATATTCAAAAAACCCATTATATGTAATATAAGTGTGTGTGTGTGTGTGTGTGTGTGTGTGTGCGCAGGAACAAATGTTCAAGAGGCAAAGCGTATCCTGGCTGAGAGTGGGTTGCCCATCACCTCTGCCAATGACCTGGATGATGCAGCCAAGAAAGCTGTTGCTTCCCTTTCCAGGAAGTAAATGCACACATACACACATGCTAAATACACTCCACTACAATGATACACCCGAGAGCCGCGGCCAGCATTACTGAGACTAAAACAACATCATTAACCTGTAACAGAGTCAGAGCAAATGCACAACACACTGGGTGAAAGCCACTTACCTCACCTGCTTTCTGAACCGCAGCTACACCACCAGCCCTGATTCGCCCCGTCAGTTTTGTTTCAGGGACAGTTCTGTGTTTAAGACCCTCTTCACGGCTCCTGACTTCTTTCAGTTTCAGGGTTTGTAAAAATACTAAGATTTGTGAATTAGTCTGGACAAATGACTGGGTCTTAAATACAAAACCGTCTCTGAAAATGTGAGACATCTGCTTAACAAAATGTCCCTGATTTAAATTGTGTATCCATTTCCTTCCCTCAGTTTACATGCAGTCATTTATGTAACTGCAGTAAATAATGTTGTTGTATTCATTGCCTTAGTTTGAGCCTGTTAATGGCAGTTTCCATTAATTGATTGTAAGAACAGAATTATTTTGTAGTGTCAGATACACAAATGTTAAAATTCTTTAATAGCATTCCATATTAATGCCGATATAAAGTCAGTTTCACCTTGAAAGTTAACCACCAAACATTACAATGTCATGTGGAGGAGTGTCTTGTTAATTCTTTATATGATTGCAACTGTGAAATACATGTCAAATCTGATATTGATTTGTTAATCTCCATATGATATCAGTGTCCCAGTCTGGGTTTATTGTGTTTGTATGGGTGTGATAAACTAGGTGACCTGGCTGCGAGAATGTTTTACTAGATATAGATGACCTGTGACTGTATGGTTTGCCTTAATTCCTGCCTTAATATTAATTTGCTATTGAACAGTAAATTAAATATTGATATAATTGGTTCATGATCACAAAATCCTGTGATACGCAGCATGATGTATATTTCAGCATTTCGTCTAAAATCTTACAAGATTTGTGAAGTGTTTTATACATAAATATACATGTTTGTTTGAGAGTTTGTTTTGTTGTTTTTTACTGTGCCGGTGTCATAAAAAGGTTTTAGAAGCTACAAGCCTAAGTTCTGTCAGTATGAAGAATTTATTATAATAAAATAATGAATACATTTAATTGTCTTTGTAATCCTGAATGTTTTGTCAAAGTATATAGATATATAAAAATGAATCTTAAACAATTGAAATTAAAATATATTTCAATAAACCTTGCCAAAATTTATTTTGTTCACCATCTGTGCTTCTCTTAATAAGCAAGAAACTTTTCTATGTTTTCTATGTTGTTCTCATTTTGTGTAGTTTAGAATTTTAAAAAACCAAAGAAGGGGATTAAGGCTAGAAGTAGGTAGTTAAAGGATTTTTGTGTGTGTGTTCACAAACATTTTCTGAAATCTATCCCTGTCAGCATGTTGGAACATTTGATGGATTATCTGTCAGGCGATCCGAGAGGACACCCGGACCAGATCAAGTGCATCATGCAAGACCTGTATACGCTCATAGCTCTGTCTTTCTTTTCTTTCACTTTCTCATTCTCTCTCTCTCTCTCTCTCTCTCTCTCTCTCTCTCTCCCTATCTCTCGCTCCCTCTCCCTGTCTTTTTATAAAAGTCTCAATCATATTGATCTGGGAGCAGTTGCGTGAATGCTGAAGTCAACCTGTACAGGCCTTGCAGCCTGCAAAGCCCCTGCTGCTGTTGGACCCGGTGACATGTCACGCCGTACGTATCCACACAAAGTTATGTGTCATTAGAAGGTGAAGTGTGGAGGGGATGGGAGGCATGTGGGCGACAGCGGCCAGTGTAAATTGAGGAGGTGGTTCAATAATTGCCTATTTCAAGCTCTTCCTTCACCATGTCAAATACAAGTGTGTTGATGGATTAGAGTGTGGAGTTAGCGTCTAGTTAAAATATTCTCTTGTCCTGACATTGTATAATTCAGAGGTCGTTGAATGTGTGTGTGTTGCTGTATGAGGGAGGTGGAAGTAATGGCCAAATTTACTGCCGCTTCATTGTATAAATACAGATAGAGTTAAAAGCTGTGAGGTTAAAGATAATACTGACTAGGAAGTCTCTGGATTGATTAACAATAATAGCTGTCATTGTTTGGTGGGCGTTCAATCTCGCTGTCATTAGGTAAATGGCATATTAATGTAACAAAAGCTCTTCTGAGCCTATCTTTATTTCATACATCGTTGTAATTGTTCAGCTGAAGTTTTGAAACAACGGTGGCTCTTTTTTTCCACAAATCTTCAGCATGGATGTCAAAACGGTAATTGCCACTTTGGGAAGCTGCCTTTTGAGTTTAGCGTGAAACTGATCGGCAGCATTTCAGGAAAAGCACAATTTTCTCTGCGGACAGTAAGGTCAAGTCATCTTTCGGGAATATTGGTTGTTTATTGTGCCGTTTAGAACTAACAGCCACAAATTTATTAGTTCATAAAATGGCAATGTGCTTGTAGATGGCGTGGCGTTATTGTATTTGGGCTGTCAGAGTCGTGGGCTGTTCACTGATTATGCATTGCCGGGTTCATGTTTTATAGTAGGAGTCTGAGGAGGGCAGCTAAAGGAAAACTCTTCAGTATGGTTACGCCCAAGGTTTTGATTGCGTTCTTGGGTAAAATTAAGGCAAGTGTTATATAGGTTTTCAAAGAGGAAAGTGCAGCACTTTACAAGGTCAGGTAAAAGTTTGTTGAAAACCTGCCTGAGGAGTAAATCTGCCAGTTTGTTGCCCTTTTACTGTCCTTGAGATTTAGGGGGTGGTGCAGTAGAAAGGATTGCCTTTTCCTGTAAACCTTCACAAAGAGGCTTGTCTCCTGGATTTCTGTGGACCATTATTGCATCAAACCATAAAAGACAACGATGGATATGTTTTATAACAAAGCTGAAGAGAAAATGTTGGCCGAAAGCGCTCTCAGGTGGTTGATTTTGTTATCTAGTTAGTGATTTATATTCAGGTCTCATGGTCATATAGCACAGATTGGCAGAAAAATCCATTTTCCTCTTATAGAATTGCAGCCAGGGATTCTGTAATTGCAGCACTTTAAGATCGATTTAAATTACTCTCTTTGTCTCCTTAACAAAGAATTGAGCTGTGAGGCGGTGGATTAAAAAGAAGTTGCAATGCTAAGGTACTTGATTCCCTGCATTGAAATTCAGTTTTCTGGTGTTGTAGACTATGATGGTTTTTCACTTTTTGTGTCTGTTCTGTTGACAGTAAAATTGGGTCTCGGCGCTTCTACATATCGGGTCCTTTTTTTGTTCTCATCTGTCCTTCTCTTATTGAAGTACATAGTAGGCTATATTCAAAAGAAATTGCACATTTTATTTGCAATAGTGTTTTCTATTTGCAAGCCTGGATCGTGACAATCCAAAAGGAATTGCAAATTTCAAATGGAAGCAATGGAAGTTCATTTGCAGTTGTGTTTCTAATATTGTACAAGTTTTCACTAACACAGCAAAAGCAATTCTCATTCTCTCTCCCAATCCTGCCAAAATCACACGCATTTCTGATACATTACAGTCTTGTGTCAGTTGTGAGCATTTAAAGCTCGCATTTGTTTTCTTTAGTTAAGCTATAGTGTCCTAACATTAGACTGCGTGTTTCTTATTCTTCCATTAAGTCTTTCACTGCATACCATATTTTGAATTATTTATAATATTTATTATTGGCTTTTTGTAATTTCTTATTCAAATCAGGATCCCTAGAGCATGACATCATATCCTGTTTCCTATAGTTATTGCATTTTGCATGTTGGAATCCCAGTGCTAAGGTTTCTTCAGACCAATAAGCTGTTTTCTCTTAACTTAACTAACCAACTTCCTCCCGTATTTGTCAACAATCTTCTCTTTCATCTTTCCATGTCTTACAGCATTAGAATCAGTTAGTTACCTTTATATATAGAGTGTGAACCCTGATTAGACGTGTTCTATATCCTCATTTGTATTGTAAAATTCCTCATGGCTCTCCCTCATTCTCTCATTCTGTTTGCTCACGTCTCACCAGCTGGGACTGTATATTATCCTCCTTTGTCAACGAGCGCTTAATAGCCCTTTATTAATTAACCGAGGATGCAACAAAGGTGCTGACTGAACGCGTCGTCTGCAGTCATCCGTTGCCGTCTTTTCAAATATTTGTTGGTTTCTTTTTGTTTGACAAACTTTCTACTTTGCCAAACTTTTGACAGCGATTTGTATGTGTATTTGTGAGTGCTTCTCTGATCCAATTAACTACAAAGAGGTATCCGGAGAGACAGCTTCAATAAAGGAGAAATCAACTGATGGCTGACACTAATTAAAAGCTCATTTCATCTGACCCCTGAAAAAAGCCTCTCTAATTAAAACAGAAGTGAAAGCAGGAGCATTTGGTTTAAAACAGCCCGATAATGAGATCTTGTAGCGTCCTGGTGGAGTTTGGAACAGGTGCGTGAATGACATAAACACACACGCTCGCACACGCAACACAAAGCACATTAAAAAACCGGCATGCACTGCGATGCATTCAGAGCAGATGAGTGCAGAAATATAGCTTGACATAATGGTGCAATTTAACTCATTCTATTTGCTAATAGTTTTATTACGGTAAAATAAACAGCTCAAATTTGGTCATGTAATTTGTGCTATTTTCAGTAGTTTAAATAAAGTTACGATAACATCCACTTGTACTAGTCCACTTTACTCAAGCTAAACAAGTTTATAAATTATACGTAGGTGTTAAAATGATGTCGGTTATGAAGTGGTTGTTGTTGTTTTTTTTTTTACTGTATTGTATTTACTTTGACAAAACTTCCTTAGTGGGTATTTCAGGCAGAAATAGGTCACAAAAAGAAATACTAACACTTAAATATAAGGTATATATTTGTTCATGTAAATGCATTAGATAAGAAGAAGTATATTTTTACAGCATTTATTAACTTTATTAACATATTATCTTTTTTTGATCTTGGCTAATACAAATACAGATCTTTAAATGGATCCTTACAATGAAGCCTATAATACATTTCCAAAAACACAAATAAAAACAAAATGAAAAGGATATAAGTGTTCATGTATTGGCTAAGGAGTCTGATGTCACTATTGTGCAGAAATAAATGAAGGTCATGTTGTACCACAGAGGTCATTGTTTTTATATACTGACACAGAGATGCAATTTATAGGCACAATAAACATTTGTGTAATTCATCACATGCTGCTACAGGGCCCTGCTGTCCAGCCCTCCTCTGGTCTTCTGTCCTGAGCCTGGATGTGGGCTGCTGATGGGATTGGTGGGCTACAGTGGTTTGAAAGGAGTTGCTATAGTTCTTCTAGATGCCATGCATACAATGTGGTGGATGCAACTATACATACAGGGAGCACTAGGTAAAATGCTTCTTATTCAATGCAAAATGTATGTAGTGTTATAATTGAAAACGTATTATTGATTCTAAAGTTTCTTCTTTTTGCATTAAAGGACTGCATGCACTGGAGCTGGAAATTCCACAAATTTCTGCAAAATCTGCTGATCCATGTAATCCCAGCATGATCTGAGAACATTCCAGATGCGTCTTGTGTGCTTCAAAGGATTCACATTAATTTGACTTCCAATGTGGTCTCTGACTTTTGGACCAAAATCAAACTATTATACTGCAGTCTCAGATTTGGTTTGTTGACTGTAAGTATATAAAATAAAGCCTTGTGAGTGTCTTGAACACTTACAAAATCTCTTCCAAAAACAGCTCTACACATCTCTATTCTACATTTTACATAAAATCAGTTTTTGATACACTCTAATTCACCATCAACTCAAATGTTCTTTCTTGCTGTTTTTTTTACAATTTTGCATGAATTCTGCAATAGCCGTGATGCACAAACCCAGAAGGATGACATCAAACACACACATATACAAACTCAAAACACAAAGGTGACTTTGTTTTTCATTGTTTTTCCAATCACACTGTCTTCCAGTTCAAGGTGAATATACAAAGCTTGTGCATGTTAAATGCCATTGGGATAAAATAACTCACCGCGTGACGCAGGGTAGCGAGCGTGTTAGGTGTGAGGGAGGAAAACTGGGCTGTCAGACGTTGTTTGGACCATCTGATGAAGCAAATTGGTAATGAGGTGATGAAGGCTACATATACAGCGCGGCACCTCTCCACAAATTCTGAGAGTGATGAAGGTTGGCATCCTTGCCCATGACGAGAGCTCCCTGCTGCTTTGCACTTTGATGTGTATGTGTGCAAGGAAAAGAGAGAGAATGAATTTGTGAACTTGTTTGTTTTGTTTAGTCTAGAGGGTGTACACTAATAGAATGAGTGTTGTTTTAAGCTAGTCTCACTCTTGCTAGCACCTGGTGCACGGTGGCATGATGCATTCTGGGATTGTGCTAAATTCTGCAAAGTCACAGCAGGAGGTGTCGCTGATAGAGGAATGCTTGAACAGATCAAAACAACCAAAAATGCTGCTTTGCATTGTAAATAGCATTTTAAAATGAGACTTTAAATCCAGTTGTGGTTATTATATAGCATAGTATGAAACTAACTGTAACCGTGTCAGCTGTTTGCTAGCATTTCATCCAGTATATGTTTCAAGTTTAATCAGCTTTATTGACCGTTTTTTTAAAAGCTATTTTAAAATTATTTTTTAAATTGAATAGTTTCGTTTTGGACAAACAAGTTTATAAGTTATAAATTACATTCCCTTAGTTTACATTAATACGCTGTTTGTTTGTTTGTTTGTTTGTTTGTTTGTTTAAATAAAATTCAAATGAGCTCTTAGTTGAGCTCTAAGTTATTTTTTATAATAAATGCAAATTTCTGAGAGCTGCTTTAATGTCACTACAAATGTTTCAATGTGGTAAATGTACAACATTGTCACATTTCTCTGAAAAGCTGCCGGTCTGGATATCTACAATCAATATTAAGTGCTGTTTAGACAATAAAGTATAAGACGTGCCTTTAGAAAATGTACAAAATGAGGCTCTTATGGAAAAAGACTTTCCTCTGTAACTCAACCGCCATGTCAAACAAGTGCATTTCATAACCTTGCAGTTCAAGCCTGATCCGTGGCTCTCAGATAGATCTTCCCTAAGTGTTCTCATTACTTGCAGCTACTAGATAAAACAGACACTTTCAGTTGGGAAATTCTCTATTACACGGGTCAAACGGGGCCAAATGAGAGCAGAATAACTGTCTGATAACCTGAAAAGAATATTTCCCTCCTGCTAAAATATCTGTCATCATTTTGATTGCATTTTAGAGGAGACTTATTCACCGGGACAAGTGGGGCTTTTTCATTTTTTGTTGAAAGAGAGGCCTGTTTCTTTCGCTCTCCGTGTGAAATGAGACTCCTGCCGCTGCGCATTTATCCAGCGGTCCGTAGCGGAAATGAGGGAAGAGCGGGAATCAAAATGAGAGGAAAACAGGATCGGAGGAAAACACTCGGGTCAGTATCTCATCTCTCCGAGATTAAAAACTCATCTCTCATATTGGTGTGGCGTTATTTAGGATGATTTGCGAAGCTCTCCATGCAAATTGCGAGGTGATTAGTTGTCGTGTTGGGTTGGTGGAACAGCAGAGGGGTTAGGACACTTCAACACCCCCCTTCCCCTCCAATTACGGCTGCCTGTAGCACAGAATAATGCCCTGTCCAGACGTCCATGTCAATAGAGTAAAGAATAGCCTGTCTTTACATGCGTGCATGAGTTTTTTTTGAGGTATGTGCCATCTAATGCTTGAGGTGAATCACACCTGTTTTCTTTGTGTCTTTTGTCTTGTCTTTGCCCATGATATTTACTGTCGCTCAAAGTTGAATGAAGAGGAAAACAGGAAACACAGACTGGTCACAGAATGCACACACCATACAATTACATTTGGTTAAAAAGCTTTACAATAAGCTTATTGAGCAACAAAGCTTTTATATAGTTACTTATACATAATTACTCATTGCTTCTTAATTAGTAATTTTGAGTAATTTTTGTTTGCACTGAAATTTTTTTAGAAAAGGGTCAATCTCATTAGGCCTTGTAAAATGCTTCATTTGTAGTTTACAGTACATCATTTTAAACCTTTTCCTTGAAAATGCTTCTCATTTGTTTCTGTGTAAAACACGGATGAGGAAACCTGTGTACCTCTATTTAGACTGTACCTCTTTTTTAAAGACATTTCTTACTGTGTCTGTGAGTGGTTACGCAACAGTAGAAGATTATAAAGAATAGATTCACTCAAATTCTATTTGTTTACTCAACCCAGTAACCCAGAAACCATGTTGTTTTCAATTTAGATCTGCAGTTTTAAGTTTATGCAGCGCACTGTGACCATATAACTTACATACATACCATAACCTTAAAGACCTTATCAATTCAACACTTCATAATGGATCTCACTCATTTGTATGATCTTACAAACTAATCGTGAGTCAGTGATAATTCAATTTTTGGGGGAGTTTGCTAAATGACTCCGCGTCTCTTCTTTGAGTGGGAAGTGCAGGGGAACGGTTGCAAATATGATGTAATAGAGCTCTGAAATTCTAATGGCTTCCCAAATCATTAAAGCGTTCTGTCCAATCTCTTTTTAATGAACGCCCACAGTCGCTCCGGTAGCAGAGATGAGAAACAGGATGAGATTCCAGATTCATGCTGAGTTGTTGTCTCATTAACCCTAAATTATGCAAGCTAATGCAGTTTAAACTACCCGTCATGAAAAGACACTTTCTTCTCTTTTAAAACGGGCTAGGAGAAGTCCTTTCATGTTGGACTTGATCTCAGAGGGTCACGTCCGTTTTTCTATATAAAGCTTCATTTAGTGAGTTTCTCAGTTTTAATGAGTGCCTGCACTCGGAGAGACTGGCTCTGTGCCAATAAAGTGCAAGTGAGAGTGAAACACACAGTTTCACACTCTATATTGTAACAATATTCACAGGTCACTTTCACACTCGCAAGGTTATATAAACTGATTATTTCCTCTCTCTCTCTCTCTCTCCCTCTCTCCCGCTCACTCACGTTCTACCATTGATAACTCAGGTCCAATTAATGGCTTAGGCCATCATGTTAGTAATTGCCTTGGGCTTTTCCTTTAATAAGTAAGAATATTTATCTCCTTTCTTATCGGTGGTCGGGGAGGATCAATATGGATTAGAATTTCACACAGAATCGGATGTCTCCCTCGGTAATTTACAAGGGTGAAACCTGCAAGATTATTTTGTCAAGAGAAGTATTCATTACACTCTGTGTGCTTATTGTATTTTTGTCACATTTAAAATTAGATGCCAGTGATATTGCAGCTGGGGTATTACCATTAACTGACATGTAAACATGATGTGAAAGCAGTTTCTCTGTTAATGTATGTAATTCATTGCTTGTTTCTCATTGAATGGCAATTATGGAAATGATGCATGAGACATAAAGATGTGTTTTAGCCGCTATACATGAAACTGGTGGACAAAACTCTGTGCTCTTCAGATACTGACAGATATGTTTTTATTTGCTCTAATGAACAAGTTGTCTGTGTTAATAACTGCTGAATGTTTTGTAGCGTGAGAGGAATTTTTCAGAGATTGTACTGCGACTTAATCACTATTCAGACAAGATTAGTTTCCTAAACAGCGTTTGACTTTGAATTATTAGGATTGTTCAAGTTTTCCTAAAATGGGGTTGTCTGTTGTCTGGATCTTGGTATTATGGAACGTTGTGTTCCAGAAGCAATGCATTAACTGACTCATGCAAGACATATGCAATATAGTTAATATTTTAGTAATATTTTGTGTATCACTAAAGAAATGAAACATACCTGGAACAGTGAACATACGTAACGGTGTCTATTCTGAGCAGTTAGACTCTCTGTATTGATTTATTTTGTTGCTGGATGGCATGACAGAAGCTGGATGGCATGACAGAAGTCTAAGTTCATAATAAATGTACACCAGGCAGAACAACAATACAACATTTTGCTATAGCTACAATATTCAGCAAATGTCTGCAGCATTCAGCCAAGCTATATAAGAAGTGTTGTGAAAATATTATATACAGCAATTGGAAATATTCCTATCCAGAAAGGTTTAGATTTCTCAGAACAATTGTGTCAAACAGATTTAAAATCACAAAATATGTCCGAGACGTATCTAACCTTCTGGGGGGAAACTAGTTTTGTCCAATAAAGACATTACAGTATGAAAGTCCAGTATCAGAGTATCAGAATGTGTACTGTACTGTACTGTCTATATGCTCTGGTCTGGTGTGTTCTGGTGACTTGCAGCACAGTTAGTCCTGATGGATCTATAGCCCTTGACATGACCTGTCAGATAAAATACAGCATTCCCAGAATTCTCTCTGATTAGACAGTAATGGTACCAGCAAGACTCATCCTACAGCTGCTGCAGAACCCAGTCTGGTGCACTCTTGTGTCCTATCACTCTATTGTAACTCCCTCTCTCTCATTCTCGCTCATCCCCCACTTCCTTACACCCCCTCCATCTCATTCCACAGATGATGATACATCAAATATTTATAAAAAAACAACCTTCAAACACAGTCATTAGCGTCAAGGTTTAATGTGGCGCTAATTCAGCAATTCCCTCCTTACTGGCAGCTTTTTGCAAAAGAGAAGAGGAGAGAATTATTCCAGCTAACTCTGCAGTGTAAACAAGTCATTGCACATTTTAAAGTCATTTACACTATTTTTAATAATCTAATTCTTATTTTTAACGTGACATACTCCTGTTACAATTTAAAATTATGTGTTCCTGTATGGCTCAACTGGTAGACCATTGCGTTAGCAATGCAAAGGTTGTGGGTTTGATCCCAGTGAACACAAGTACTGATAAAATGTATGTGTTGAATTCACTGTAAGTCGCTTTGAATAAATGGCAAATTAATAAATGTAAATGTATGTAAAATTTAAAGTTGAAATTACTAGTAAAGTTGATTAAACTTGGCCTTAAAAAAATTAAGGCCAAAATAAAGTAAATTTGCTCTCCATCTCCATACCTTTACCAAATGTGTTTTTCCTCTTTTTAAGGTAAATGATTGATTTGTACATTTGTTTATGTAATTGATTCAAAATGCACAAATTATTGGGCCAGTCACATTAATTAATCTGATGTATTATCCATAACAAATGTATTTATTAAATCTTCTATAACCCTGAAAGTATTTGTAACAATTGTACCTCTAAAGTTGTTCATAATTACAGAGTTTATATTGTGGATGCTTTCAAAACGTTGATATGTTTCCCTGCCTTAATGTATGGAAATACATAACACAACAATTTACATACAAATACCTATGAATACTAATAAGTTTGTTCAAACATTGTATTTCCAGCACCAGTAGGTAAAACTTTTCAAACTGAGAGATTGCAGCTTTTCAGGCTATTAATTACTTACCAATTACTTAAACAAATACGCAACATTAAGCGACTAATTTAGCCACTGATGCAAGAGCAGATGGATAAGACTGGGGTGACTGAACGGCCCTGACTTGCATAGTGTAATAAGTAGACAGACCCAGATAAGAATGAAGCCAAGCGCTGCATGCTACCCGCTCAGTTAGCTAGCACACCTGTAGTGCGCGCTAATCGCCCAACATATTAGCAGCCGTCTGGATCGGCTCACAATGGGCCGCATTTTGCATATGTTCATGTAACCTGCTTAAACTAAACTTGGTCAATTTAATTAAAGGGGGAAAAATGTAGCCGCCATTTGAGTGTGTAACATGCATCTGGTGAGCCGAACGCCAACTTCAATTTTTTTCTGTTTTATTTTCCATTTAAGCTAAATTGTTGTTATGCCAAGTTGATTCTCTTCGTTGTAACATTTTTAGGCACTTGAACCGCAGGATCAGTGAAGCGTTTCCAGATTAATATAACTGGATGACTAGGACTAGCTTGACAGGAGATGTTCTGTCAGGGCTAAATCATGGTGGGTATCACAATAATTGAGAAGCATAAATTATTCAAATGATTCCAAGCTAATTAACATTCGGTCAACAATGGTTGAGATGACGAGCCATCAAAAGGTTTGGCAAAGCAAAGAGAGACAGGAAGGGAGACGGAGTTGGAATGTTAGCAACAAGCTTTTAAAAAAGACAAAGTATAACAAAATACAAAGTTTAATTTATGGGCTAAAAGCAATTTTGAGGTAAAAACAAGTTTCACACCTGGTTCATAATTCATTAAAAGATGAATGAAAACACTGCTTATAAATTGGAAAGTTGTTTTATTTGACTCCTTTGTTTACTATAAATAGTCTGTTGTGTTATGTTTTAATTGTTATATAAGATTTCTTATGTATTCTGGCTTTTGTTTTGTTTTTAAATGCAGGTTGTATTTAATGATCACAAATGACCAATTATCTTAAAATAAATCAGAATTTAATTTGAAATTGCATTACGTTACTTTTTTAATTATATATAAAATGATCTACATTAGTTTATCACTCAAGTAGTAGATTTCTAAGATATTTAATTGTACCAGATAAATAGAAGAATATAAAAAAGCCTGAGACAGTTAACAAAATCCAGTTCCAGACATTAAAAGAAAATGTGTTGCTACACTTTTCTAACGTCCCTGTTCTTCTGTCCCACAGAAACATGTTCTGCATTTAGTTCCAAGAGCATTTGCTTGTTATTGCACAAAGGATATACCCACATTAAACCTGAAAGCCTGAAATGTTACTGACCTGCCTTGAGCACTGTGAAGCATTTAATACATTTGTCCTAAGCTCTGTCATTTAACATTCATGGCATGCTTTCAACGCCGCTGGTAGCTGGCAAAACGACAGGATCCGCACCATTTTATCTGCTACATGTCAAGACCTACAGCCTGGAGAAAAGACTTGTTCTCATCTTGCTCTTTTCTGCATCTGCTGTGGATTTAACCTTCACTGTAGATTAAATGTATTGCAGGGACTGAGAGGAACAGAAGAACGATGCAGAACTTTGCCGTTCTCTTCTTAAACCTCTTGGGATGATGATTCACAAAGAGAGCTATTGATCTTTTGTCCCACACCTCATTTCACGGATCGCAAGTGTGTGTGTGTCCGTGTGTAGTGTTGAATTCTATACACTGTCATTCCCATCAACTCCTATGGTTTTTAAATAACTGTTGGTTGATGTTGCAGTGAATTGGAGTCGACATGGTAGGTTGACGCAGCTTTGAGGTTATCAGGGAGCCAGCTGGACGGGTCAGTATTTTAAGCTCCTTACTAGCATCAATTCACATTTTCTCTGAGAGAGTAAGAGATACTGTACTGAAGCATTGTTGGCAAAGTCACTTTGAAACTGTTTTTCAAGCTACAAGCTAGCCTGCGTGTCCAAGAGCAAGACTGTGCTGTTGTAACCTATGTGATATTACTGATAGAACTAAGTGTGTGATATTGTCTTCATAAATAATATTTTGGTTTATACAAAACACTGACCAGTTATAGCTTTCTGTCAAAGAAATTATTTGTTTAGGTTTCTTTACTATGTTCTCTATGGTGAGCCTAAAATGTTTCTTACAGGTTTTATCAGAAGAGATGAAAGAGGGTAGGTCTCAGGAGAAAGAGAAAGATGGCAGTATATGCAAATCTCTGAAGCAGAGAGCAGATCTCTTTTCATCCATACGGACAGATGTACTGTTCTTCACATTGCAGGTGTTATGACATAAATCATCTCCACTCTGCTGAGCACGACTGGCATCTATTAAAATGTGCGACAATAAAAAAGATATTGCACTTAAACTTCACACAATTTCCACCCATATGAATGTTTTATATCACTTATGATTTAATATATGCTAAATAGTATGAATACTGGAAAGTGATATGCATTTAATTAGATCAAACTCTTTTTTTATCAGTTTAATTTTTGGTCTGATTGTAAAAATTGTTTTTAGTGACCTTATCACAATTGTGGGACCGCATTCACTACAAACAATACGCATGCGATGCTGCCAACATATGCCTCATAATGTCTTGAAATGCTGTCTTAACTGGCACATTGCAAAGTGTTGGAACAAAGCACTGCACTTATTTCTGGCAAGCTAACATTTTTTACATATGAAATAATAGAAAAAAAAAAGGAACGCTATAAAACTTGTCACTGCATGCTGTTGAATGAAATGTAATGTTTTGTATTGCTCTTCATGTTGTGGAGTGGAGCTGTACCTGTCTGTGAGTAAGACAGGCTCATTTTTCTCCCTGTCAGACTGTTGTTGGATGGGATGTGTGTGTGTGTGGGGGGGGGGTCTTGTGTCTCTGTCACTCACACTTGCACAAACATGTCAGTTACTGTGGCGACAAGGTCTGTATGATGGTCCTGAACACATTTGTAGTTGTGCCCACACAGTGTTTGCATGTTGCACTGGCTCTCACTGTGAGGAAGACACTGAATTTAATGTGAAACAAACATTTCAATGGCTTAAGAGGTAGATAACCATTAGATATATTCATGCAGAATAACAGTAATCCATAGGAGAAGAAAATAACTCAAATTCAAATATTTGTTTAATTTATTATACAGTATGTAGCTATTTTTGAGTGAACCTGTCTATTTAACAGATACAGTATATTGTTATAAATATTTACTCACAATAACACAAATCAAATCAGTTAATAATGTGCCCTTTAAAGCTGCAGAAACATTTCTAATAGAACAACAATTTAGTACCTAATTGTAATTTTACAGTATGTATTTTACAGTATGTAAAAGCATTACAGTATCTTCTGATAGGCATGTGGCTAAATGGCCCCACGGTGCTCTTTAGAGGTTCCACAGTGTACAACGTTGTGAGTACAGGCTTCTCATTGGCTGCTGCCTAAAGGGACTTCGTGGGATGGCTCGATCAGTGATTTTACTCCCAATTATCTCCCATCTCATCCCAGCTTCAGCGTGTGCTCTGCAGTCCATCCTGTAGCTCAGATCTTTTAATGGGCCCTTCACACACAATCTGCCCAGAGTCGCTGGAGCATATGCCAGTCAATATAACAGTATGAGGCCTCGGCGCCGAGCAGGGATAGTGCCTAATTAGCCATCCCAACTGTTAGATGCAGAATGGGAAATGGGCCTTAATTAAGGAATTAAAAGTTGTGAAGTCATCAAGTTTTTATTCCAATGCCTTCCCCACCCTCCACTCATTTTTGTCACTATCTCATTCTTCTCCTGAACGATTCATTCTTTCAGTTTCCTTGTGAATGTGTTTTAATTCTTACACACTCTTTCTCTCTTACTGCTCCCAGCCTCCCTTGGCTGCTTGCCTGGTAGACTCAGACCAGCACTGAGCAATTAGTAACTTCCTTTTGGGATCCAGGCTTAGAGTGTTGCCTGTACCTAAATCAGTCTGAAGCCCTGATGTCATCCAGGCCTGATGGATATTAGCTTGGACACCTGTGTCTGCCAGGAGGAGGGAGCAGGTGATGGAACGAGGCAGAGGAAATAGTTTCATATGGCTTTTCCATTGTTTTGGAAGAGTGGAGGGGAAGTATTGGGATTTGGACTTTTCTGAAGCTTATACATCGTCATAGATATATGAAAGAAAGGTTAGCCTGGCCATCTGTGTGAGAGAAACACTGTAATATTGCACACAGGGGACCATAGGCACACAGTAATGCTACAGTCACATCTAACAGTCACATATTAATGCTCTCACCAGCCGGCATGTGCGATGTACCACAGTAGATTATTTCAAAAGTTTTTAAGAATTTTTAATAATTTAAAAAGTTTTTAATAAAAGTTTGTAATAATTTTAAGTTTTATAATCGTTTGGGCTGGTATAAATTTTCACTGCAGTGAGCCTTAGGCACACACCTGCAAATGAAACATTTATTTTATTCATTTATTCATTATTTTATTCATTTTAATATCAAACGTCATAGTATAGGTTGTGCTCCAGAATGCTGTACTATATATATATATATCTTACCAAATTAGTGATTACAAATGTGGCACAATAAACTGAGAAAATAAATGATGTTTGTTATGTATGAATAATGTTTTAAATCTGGTTGTTGGTTATATATTCATCAAGGGTTGCCTGCTGGTTTTTGTACATATGAATTTACATGAACTCCTATTGGAGGATTATGTCCATATGTTTCCTGCTAAGAGCCTGCTGTACTTGCAGCAGTACTGGCTTTCACTCTTTGGTCCCTGGTTTAATGTTTGTGTACATATATATATATATATCCACACATATATCCACCTGCAGTCACTCCCCATCAACCAGTCACACCATATGTCTCCACATTAGATACAGGTGGGCTTACACGTCATCTTACCTGTTAGACACTCACTTTGCATACACTTGCTCCATGTGTCCATCAAGACCTATAAGCTGCTTAACACAACTGGCCTGAGCCGAAGCCTTTAGCACACTGAGGCCCGCCCCCTTATGTCCCCCTACTTTGATTTTCAATATGTCCAACTATGTGGGCAGATGGTAAGAGGGTAAACACTTCCTCTGCATGGCATCGTATACACAACCCACTGGGTCCCCTGACTCCCTCCAAATTGGCAAAGGATGGAGCAGGGGCAGATATTGGAGTGTAATGTAATAGAATATTTGATTGGCCTCCACAGAGCGGGTTACTGGGAAACGAGCCACAGTTAATGCGCCTGTGTTGGGCTGGCATTCCTTCCCTAGCTTTCTCTTTCAGTCGATCTCATTCTCTCTCTCCAGATTTTATTTGATAACCTTGCCATTTTCTTCTCTCTTCCTCCTCCCCGCACTGTCAAAAGATGCTAGCTGTATAACTAATGTTTAGTCTGGTTGCTCTGGCCTTTCAGATAGAGGAAAATCAGCATGTCAGAGTCTAAATGAATCATTATGCTCCGACTGTGCTAGACTCACCAGCCCTGGCTGCATCTATCCTTGAACCGACCAATGAGAGTGGACATGTTTGAGTCTGTGTGTTTGCTTAGAGTATCAGAGTGGCTTTTTGTTTTACGGTCGACTGTGTGTTTTAAAGGAGACAGTGATTAACAGGAGTTAATCTGTGACAGAATGAGATGAACTTTGAGAATTCTCAATGTGCCTATGCACAGATCAGTTGCATTTAGTTATTTAACAGAATAGAGATGCGTTAGTATAATTTTGTCCTGTAACACAGTGTAAAAGGTTTGACATGAACATTGGTTGAGTTTGATTTGTTGGCTTGCAACATAGACACAAGTTGATTGTTTTACTATTGTCATTATATAAAAAATGACCACAGAATGGTTGCAGAAGGTTAACTATTAGTTAATGCAGTTAACTATTATTACCACAGAGCTGCTTGAAATACTCCAGATCTACATGTGATGTGTGTTTTTGCACTTCATCTTACACTTAATATCACACCTGTTACATGGAACCTGTCATGTAAATTCAGGAAAGAAAACTGTTCATCTGAATGTGTGAAAATATATGTGTATATATAAATATATAGAAAAAATATATATGTGTGTGTGTGTGGTTAAAGCTCTTTGACATTTGCAGTTGTTCTCTGGTGATATTTTGCACCGTCTGCTCTTTGCTGATTAATTTAGTCCACACACACTATCTGTGTTGTGTGTCACACTCTAGTTGTGTACTTTTAAGGTTCCTGACAAATATTTTGGGTATAGTAGTACATTATAGCACACTATATATTTGGTGTGAGACTGGACCCCATGCTCTTAGCATTTATCACCAGCAGACACACACACACACACACACACACACACCCGACAAGCAGACAGCTCCTCATGCTGTGCCAATAGTATGTCATCCTTCATTAATCATGCAACTTAACCAAATATACGAGCTCTGATTCACTTGAATGGAGACATTTGCCCTGCGGGCGATCACACAGTCAGAGTGCCCTGTGTCCACGCATGACCCTCTATGCTTTTCTGCACTGGCCTTACAGCAATTTGCTCTCACACACACTCTCTGTGACAGGACAGCAGGGGTCTTTGTGGGAGACGAGTGTGTAGATTTCAGGTGGGAGTCGGACAGGACAACATCGCTCCTATTAAGAGCAAGAGCTCTCAAGAGCACAGGAAGAGTTCGCTGTAGGGGACTCTCTTTCTCTCTCACACGTTTTTTATATCTTGTTCATCCTCTTCATCTCTTAAATTTTACCTCAGTGTCGCTTGACAAAGGCAGCTCTGTGTTGTCTATCAGAGATTTTGTTCCAAGCAGTGATGTCACTCAATACCTGTGATGGTTAAACAGAGCACATATGTGCTGGTGTCAGGGCCATAGCTGGGATTTCAGGGCCCTCTGACTGCATATTAAAATTGTAGTGGGACACTTTGGCCCATAAGCCACTAAAATCTTTTCATGCTTTTTGGCTAGAGGATATATTACATGATAATACAATTTACATATGGTTGTGCTTTTGCATATATTTTCTATAAAAAGAAACAAAGCTGATAATTCATTGAAACAACCAAAAGCAACTTCTGAGATAAGAAAAACATCAAAATCAAAGGTCATATCGCTTCTTTTTTTAATCTTACCAACCACAGTCATTGCTCACATCAAGAAATGGAAAATGTAAAATGCCTTTAGTCATGAACAGTATATCTCAACCTTATAAAGATTGTGAGGTCTCTGTACAATGGAAGGTTAACGTTACAGTTCTGCTTTGTTAGTTTTCTTGTCAGTATTTTGCCCCCGGGTCTTTACAAGAAATAGTGTTGGTTTCTGTCAGTGAAGTTTCTGTGTGTTTGGAGATTAAAGTGTTTCTTTGACCTTCATCAGGACAATAACCTGTGTGGTCAATTAGTAGCCAAAACGTCTTAGTCACACACACTTACACACAAACACAATGAAAGCTAATGATGAGCTAAAGATAACACCAAGTCTTTTTTCTTTCTCTGTCTTCTTCCTCTGTTCACCATATCCAGTGATGACACATCTCAGTTCTCCTGTATAATTATCCTCATCAGCTTTATTGATCACACCAGCGCTGGCTCACATTAATCAATGCTGCTTGCACACACACACACACACACACACATTTGTATCAGTGTTTCCACTGTAGGTGGGCAAAAATTCTCTGGTTCTAAGGCTCACATGGAGACCCAGGTGTGTGGTCCATGTTGGCATAAAGAACACTGAAGCCTGTTCAAACAAAACGCCTCCAAATAAAAGATTAAAATCTTCAAGTATATATCCATCAAGGGTGTAAGTGTGCATGTTTGTGTGTGTTTAGAAGTGTATATGTCATACTTGTTTAATTGTCCATCCATCTATCCATTGAAAAACTCAATCATCTTTGAAGTTGCTCTCAATTTATTTCATGTCTGTCTGTCTGTCTGTCTGATTTACATGTACTTATATGTCAATCAGGGTTATGCAGCACATTTTCTAGGACAACATTTGAATTTGCTCTTTTGTAGCAGCAGGTTCTGATGTCCTCTGTCCAGTCTGTGGTCCATAGTGGATTGAATCACTGTCCTACTTGGACTAATGGTCTAAAAAATCATCTAAAAATGAAAAAAAAACCCTTGAGGGACTGGTTGAGTATGAGACTCAATGTCACATACTTGTAAAGACTGTATCTGTTACCAGCTGATATTTTATTATGTACTTTAATGGCAGAACAGGTGCACAGTGGAAATGATCAACCTTGACAATACATCCATTTCAACAGGAGAGATCTATCAGCAAAAAATGTTCCTGTTTACTGTTCACTTTCACAATTAAAGAGAAACAGATATTTCGTTACACTTCACAAACTTACTGTGATACTCAATTTTTTAAATATAAAAATATATTTATAAGTACATTGTATACATTGTGTGTATGTTTCTTAAACCTGTGTAACATTTGTTTTCTTCTGTTTGTTTTTTCAAAATGTCTGTATGTACTTGTTTAAGCAAATTTGTGCTCAAATGTCAGCAAAACCTGCAAAATCTGAGCAAAACCTCCTTTGGGGTCTGTCATCATTTGTAAAAAGAAAAAAACATACAAAAATGTAGTAAGTTTTTTAAACCTGTTTTAAGTCTGGCAGGCCTGTGCCATTAGCATAGAACAGGGACTTCACACACTTAAGTTTTAACAGTTTTAAACTTTAACCCTGTGGGGAGCTAATTAACTTCCCAATATTAACAGCTTTGATAACTGAGTCAGAGGGACAACTGTACAGTGTGTGTAAGTGTGAGTGTATATAAACTGTTATGACCAAACTGACAGTGCAAAAACATTAAAATATGCCTCAGCTTGTAAGCATATACACATTCCATCACTGCATATCTCTCCTTACTGGGCAGACCTTGCTATTGCTACACACGGAAGACAACAGCTACTTAGACACATTCACATTTGTAAAGAGCATTCACGTGAGCAGCTTAAATCCATCCATCACTCATAACTCCAGTTGTTTATTACTTATGAAGCCTTTTCAAGCTTTTACTCAGTAAGCAATGCTGGAATAATTGTTTCATATAAAATTTAAAGGGAAATTGTACTCAGGTGGTAAATTAGGTCTCAAAAAGGTAAATGAATAAATAATTCATAATATTTTCCCTTCTGTTGTTTTCACGTCTGAAATTACTATTGTGGCACTGAATTCTGTTGTGTGATTTTGTAAAATCCTGATGGATGTAAAGATTATATTTGGCTACACATGCGCACATACACCACTGCAATCGTTCATACACATGTACACAGAGGACTCGCAGTGAGCCGTAACTGAACAAAAGGGATTACGGCTCGCTCCGTCACCCTCCAGTAACGTAAGTGAAAATCCTTTGAGCAACTTTGGCGCAAATTTATTAATATGATTTACATAAAGCTAAAGTTCCCGCAGCCAAGCGACCCTCTCTAAAATAAGGCTGCGTGACAGGGTCCATGCGTTATATATGTCACGCCTGCGGCTGCAGGACTCTCCGGGGAGCGCTGGCCTGAAAATGACAGAAAGTGTGGAAGGAGCCCAGATACAGCCGAATCACTCATTTTCTCCTCTGTAAGGAGAAAAGGGGGACAAAATTGCTCTGTAGGGCTAATGCCTGAAAGAACATTTTTCTATTTTCAAACAATTCTGGGAGCGCCGGTTTTGACCCGGGGTGTACACCGCAGTAAGTGGTTTATATACAGAGAACTTTTGAACACTAGCCCTCAGACGTGTCACGGATTTGGCAGCCCCATGAATGGCTGACTGACAGCTGATTCAACCAATCAAAAGACAGCATTTTGTCACAGCTATTATAGCTGAAATGTGGGTTTGTTTTTAAAAAATATTGAATGTAAATATTTACAGTAACAACAGTACGTTACCATCACCTAAGGTATATATTAGATTTAAGATTAGATTAGCTTAACAAGAGGATTTGTACAAAAGTTGTCATTGTCTTTTTGCCATTACTGACCACCCAATAATTGCCAATGCTTTGCTAATGTTGGTAACAGAAATGGTTACTTATGTCAATATATTGAAATTTACTTTCATATGTCTAGGGAATTTCAGGCCTATGTTTTCTATAAAGCCAGTTCACATACTAAAATTTCAACTAAAATGCCACAATGCTCGGCTCATAAGAAATAAAGGATGAATAAGCATCTAAACAACATATGTTGTCCATGCTGCTGTTGTCCTCGGTTTTAGACAGGATATTCATAAACCGCAGCAGCATATTAATTACAGCGACAGGATCTGAGCTATATTTAATATGCACACCGCATCGCAGGCGTTACGCGACTTTGTTTTCCACTCTGGCCATCGTGTCAGCAGTAATCAAATCTTAATGTTGACAACAACACCTCGCCAATCAATTGCGGGGGAAAAATGGTCATGTATTCCCCTCTGAATTTTAATCCCCTGCCTTACTCTTGCACCTAGACGAGACTGAGACTCTGTTTTACCATTAATTACAGTGACATATAAAGTCAAAGACTGTCATTTACTTTGCAGTGTAATTGTGAAAATAGCCTGGTTCAGCCAGCCAACAAGTTCAAATTACCAGCCTTTCCTTATTCCGTTTACCTTGACTGACCTCAAATGCGAAAAATGTTAAAAACAATCTACCAAAACTTTCTTTGCCAACAGATTCTTCAAATACACCCAATACAAGGGGTCTATAGAAAACCATAGCAAACTAAATTTACATACCCGTTTCATGAATATAAATATGTCTTCAGACCTTGAGCCTATTAGATCAGGAAAACTTTTCAAACTACTGTCACTCAAAACCGCATGGTTTATTTGTATACAACTACTTAGATTTTCTCACAGAAGGTTAGTTTAATATTTCAGTCCAAGCCTTTGCGAATTGTGTTAAATTCCACTTTCAGACTTGATTTGGAACATGTTGTTTATTTTAGTATCAAAGATCACAGCTTTAAATCACAAGTGTTTACTTTGAGTAAGATTGCCTTACCTTTCACTGCTAATGTTCTTTCTCAACAGCAGAATTGTCCAACTGCTCCCTTATAAATATTCTAACAGAAAACACCTGTGACCAAATTCAGAAATAAATCTGCATTTAAACTATTTCAGATGTTTGATGGAGCAATACTGACCTCTAGTGTCTGACAATTCTACACTTGTTTTTACAGCCAATTGACTTCAAAGGGTGAGTGTTTGTCTTTGAAAAAGAAAAAGGTCAAATTTGGCATAGCTTTGTTTTAAAATACTAGTCCTCTTTTTTGAAAGCTATTTTTAAAAATGGCATGCATAAAATATTCCTATTACTGTACTACTATAAGTGACTGTTGTTTCTGTAACAGTCTTAAGCTCTGACAGTAGAAACTACTTAAACAGAAAAAACTAGAGATCAGCCAAAAACTGAGATCAGCCAATGGTGTGAGTTCGAGGATGGGACAACTTGTGTGATAAACAATGGCAGACAGTGTTTCAGGAAACTGTTTTGGAAATTTTATTATTTTATTATTTATTATTTTATTATTTTTGCAATTAATTTCAGTGCTATTAGTGGCAGGTTCAAATCACTCCCAGTAGTTCAAATACTCTGAACAATTTCCCTAATGCAAAAGAATTTTCTTACTTGAAATAACGTTTTATTTGTGCCATAAGCATTTAACCCTGGTTTACCATTTACACACATATCTGTTATGGCCCTACATTATTTGTTGTAATTATAACAAAACCGCAAAATAAGTCATTTTTATATTTTCCAGGCCCCCTCTTTTCTCCATTGGTGAATCTTTCGTATGACATATTGAGGTAATAAAATGTCTTTCCTTGGGGACAGCCTCGCTTACTCTAATTAAACACTTATGTGTCGACCTTATTGTGCCAGGCAGTTACCATAGAATCGCAATACATCTTCTGGGCTCCATGTCCAACTAGATTTCCCTTCTCCAATTTACAGAGAGGAAGGGAAAAAAGATGCAAGGTCATTACCACAGAGGGCCCAATTACATGAAATAATCTCCACCACAAAAACAAGCTCTGCTGAGAGTTTGCTAAGTGACACAGAATACCTACAGGGCTGCCGTGTATGTGTGTGTTTGTGCGGGTGTAAGGAAGTTGCTGAGACACAGTCCTGTAATTTAAGAAGTGAGTGTGCTTGTAGCAGTCAGTAATCAACAACAGGATGGCAATGAGGTAATTTTCTCAGGACAATGAGGTAATTACAGCTTGATATTAAGTTCATCTTTGCAAGCAACACAGATCTTGCTGTGTTGTGAAACTAAGACAGAGACTATGTTCTAAATAGAAAAGTGGTTTGAACATGCTTCAGATTACATTTTTGTGGATGTTTGTATCGTTTTGGCTCAATATCATGGTTAAAGAATTAGTTAACCTCAAGATCAATATTCTGTCAACATGTCATTCCAAATTCTTAAAGCTGAAATTATGAATAATGTTTATCTTGCTATTAAAACACCATAAAGCACTTAAAAATACATCAAACAATTTGTTATTTGCCAGGAAAGAAGAGAAATACAAAAGCTACTTGTAGTTTTAAATCTTGCTTGGTTACTTTAGTCTTGGGTTTAAACCAGCCTATAAGCATGTAAGTTAGAGATACCAAGAGATACCTGTAAGCAAATGTGAACCTAGAGGTTGGAGGGGGCAGAGGAATTGCCAGCACTGGCCTAAGAGCTGGCCTGCTCTTCATGGAGGGTCACTGGGAGACCCAACAGTCACCAGCTGCCACGGGAGGAAAAGACATTCATCCATCACATCTCCATATGCTGCCCATTACAATCACCTGTTTCCACACCTGTCTAATGTCAGCTGACCTCTTTCAACATCTGTTTACCATGCATTAATTACTGTAGATATCAGGAGAGACTAATGCTTCTTACAGAGCAGTTTAACTGACAGGTTTAATTACCTTTGAGCAATGTTGTGAATCTAATGAAGGATTAGATATAAAATTATATATAAATCAGGGATGTCTTTGGGGACAAGTGCAACTGGTAGAGCTTTGTGCTGGCAATGCCAAGGTCACGGGTTTGATTCCCAGATAACACAACACACAAATGTTGTGAATTTATACCTTGAATGCACTGAAAGTCATTTTTGCATAAAAACAATCTGCAAAATACATATAAATAAAGACAGCTGCTTTGCAAAGGACAAGATGACAAGAGAAAGAGAACTGGGGAGAGAACAAGTCCCATTTCAGTTCTACCGTGCCCCACATTTGTGGTGTAACCCAGTACAGGACTGCAGGACTGATGAGTTTTGTGCTACAGTGTCACTGGGCCGTGCCCCATCACGGCACCTCCTTCAAAAGCACATAATAAATACACTCCATCACCAACAGCCCACCACGGCCCAGGCCAATCGCCACCAGCACGCACAAACACACACACAGAGGGAATTAATTATGGATGTACATTAAATTACTTTCATCTCCTCCCCATTGCAGAGATGGGACTCACACAGCATAGTGACTGATGAAGCAGTATTTCAATACCTCCCTTAGCAACAAGCGGGTTGGAGCAAGCGCACAATCGCATTGGCATTGGCATACAGCTCTCCTGTTTCCTTTTGTGTCTTTCACCCTCTTTGTCACCTCGTACGGTTTCCTCTGTGATGTTTCACTGTTCCACAGGGGCCGTGAAAACTACAGGATGTCTAAATGTTTCAGCTTTGCGCCACAAAACATTGCTGTAGTGATTTTCTCACCTCGATTAGCAGCCATTAGGTTTAATCAGCTGATTGAAAAACACAATAAAGTTGCTTCTATTTTATATTTATGTTAATTAATTAGTTAATTTGTATTATTCTATTTAGATAGATAGTATACTTTTATACTTTTCTGTGTACTATTTGGGGCTAAATTGGCACACTTTTTAAGTGTACTTTTGAGTATACTGTAAGCGTAACACTTTGAGTACTCACAACTATGAGTACACAGCTAGTTTTCCATTACAGTTTCCTGAGATGTACATAAAGCATATTTCTTTCTTATATTATGTTTCTTATCTTATATTATTATATTATGTTAAAATACTAAAAGCATATCTGAATAAACCTTTCTGTAACAGTGATAAATTTGTGCTCATTGGTTCCTTAAATAATAGGGTTAATCCAGTATGCGGTGCTCTTAAAGTCTCAGCATGGATTAATGTTCTGGAGTGGGTCATTTTGGGCTTTGGACACACACAAAAAAGAGAAACTCTCTGAAAGCAAGACCATGAAGGGCAACACTTACAAACCAAAACACCAGGGGATGGACGGCAAGGGTGGGGGACATGAAAGAAGAAAAACACAAAGGGTGTGGAGAGGTCAGGAAATCAAGCAGAGACAACCACACTCAGCTAGCAAGCAGGCCTCTGTATCTCCAGGGCTTTCTCCTGCGTCCTTTGCCTTGTCCCCAAACCTGAAACAGGCCCTGCCTAATTTATTGGCTTGGCAATTTGCTGAATGTGTGAGAAGTGTGTGTGTGTGTGTGTCACAGAGAGAGAGTGTTCCGCTTCAAGCTACTGGTTTAGAACATCCGGGACTTGCTCCATTAGCTAGTCACGCCCTTAGCTATGACATTTCAAAACTTGTTACGCAGCTTTCTAATTGGCGTGAAAAATTGAGCAAAGCTCCAAACAGTCATGACTGCATAGTAAATCCTGATTTGACACCATGTTTTGTCCTTGAGAGAGTTTTTTGTATGTTTTTAAAGGTTTTTAGTTATTAGTTTTGGTATTTTGGTATTCATTTCTGTGTCATTTTTATAGAGTTTATTAAACATTTCATATATTACATTGTTGGTTAAAAAAAGATTTTTAAAAATGTATAATCTTTTTGTATATAAAAAAATTATATGCTAAGACCTAATTTGAATCTAAACAGACTTCATGCTTTATGCATTGTGAAAGCACAACACTTTCATTAGATGTGTGTTAACATGACCAACATTAAAATTATGAATAAAATTCTGTTTCAAAACAGAATTAAATCAAATCAGCAGAAAGAAAAAAATAAAAAATACAAAGCAGACTTGCATAGCAAAACAGAATAAATTAATTAGGCATGTTTTTGCACAAGAGACAGCTCTTTGACTTTCACGAATGTAAGAGGCAGTCTTTTAAAAAACAATTTACATGTCTGTTAAAATACAGTTCATTAATAAAGGAAGTTGGTTTTGCAATTTTAATGCCTCACAACACTGTTTTCCATATTTTTGACGGCCAATGTACGTGTTCTGATTTTTTGACCTTTGATCTTTGGTTTAGTCCACAGAGCCTCTCTGTGTCTCTGTTCAGTGTCTGTCTTTGTCTACTGACTCTGTCTTTACTGTTTAACTGGCAGTTATGGTAGCAGTTCATGGTGAAGCAGAAAAACAACAGCACCGTACGAGTCATACATGTTCCAGTAGCTGTCAAACAGGTCCACCAGGCTTCCATGTAGGAGTGCCAAATAAAACGAGCACTGAAAAATGTTTCTAATGTAATTCATCAGGGTTGTCAGGTAGATTCACAAGGCCTAGGACATATAATGTTATACCATATATAATGCTATACCATAGAGGACTTTAGTCATTGTCACAGGGCCAGGGAAAACATGACCCGTACTGGGCTACTGGATTGGTCAGTTTAACCCAGCGATGAGGAGCAGATCCAATCAGATCAGTCACACTTTGGGATTGATCAACTCCCATTTTCTGTGCACATGAGAAACTAAGATACACAAAAAATGTGTATATTTACTGCAATTATAAGAATAGTAAGCCAATGAGATTTTCTACTGTGAAGATGATGATGATGATAAAGGCGTTTTCTTTGTCCTTCACTCTGCGTCACACCAAACTTCTGACTGGCAGGGTTTGATTGATCACGTTTAGCGTTTAAGGGCGTGTACCGATGACCAGTGCCCTCATTAGGGCCAGTGCTTGATTGGTGCACCAGTAATGAGTCTCCATCTGGTGGTCACCTCTGTTTTTTTCTCTTTGTTTTCTAATGCATTCATTGGTTCATTATCACACTGATAAAAGCATTTAATGAGTGGAGTGCTGATCAGAGATTCATTAAGAACACTGAAAAGCAAAAGGCTAATTACTGCAATTTCCTCTCTTCTTCCTCATTAGTTTGACCCATAGGTTTTGGCAGAGGGATGTGAGCGCCGGTCATAACAAGGTGTCGGGACGTAAAGAGAGAATATAATGACTCTGACCTGAGGAGAAGAGAGTTTAAAGAGTGTTTGTGTGGGTATGCGTGTGTATGTCTGTGTGCCTGTGTATATTTACTCCATTAAACATGAGCCTCAGAAAGGGGTCACGGCAAACTAGCAGGGCCCGAAAAGTCTACCTCATTAAACATCTGAGAAGGGTAAAACACAGGAATAGATCTGATGAGCTGGCCACTTCCTGTCCACAAAAAAGCCACTCTGAATAAACTCCAATACTCTCTGTTTACATCTGTGCTGCTGATACAAAACCTCTGTCTGATCTAAACCTTGACTGCAATGTGAGTCAGTCAGCCATTGTTTTTCTGTCAGTTAATATTCACTGTTGTTTGGGTTAGATTTCCAGAAAGCTTCTTAAATTGCTTTGAAAGCATATGCGCATATGTGCTGTGTGTCCTTCACCTATCCTGTGCACATACATTCAGATATGACTAAACAAACAAACCAAAGTGTAAAGAGACACAGGACTCTTCAAAATCTAAACCGTTGAACTTGGTATCCAAAGAGAACAGACAACAGAATATGCATCTTATTACACAGTGTTTCAGAAACTACACACTATATCTGAGACAAGCAGACATATTGGAGTGTAGCTTTGTGAGAGAAAAATGACACACACACACAAACACACACACACATACATAAACAAACATACAATATCAACTCAGTTTTTTAGATTTACTTCATATACAATGAGGAATTGCAAGGGAGAAATCACTTTTGACAAATATTCCTTGAATATTCTCTTCTTCTTCATATCTGTTCTTTACCTATAGTGAAATGAAATGCTTGGAGGGCGGCCTACAAACAATTTGAAAGAAATACCTTTCATTTTTAAATTGAGGGAGGCGGGAAAGTTTTGAGGCTTCAGAAACTTCTGGATATAAACAAGCCCAGACAAACAGTGAGAAGCAGGTGGCCATCTGAAGCATGATGTAATGTGCTGGTAAGAAACACAGAGCCCCTGGTCAGCAGTCTGAGAGTCTGTTGGCAGTTTATCGCTGGCCGATAGGGACGCCAGTAAAGCGAGCGTGTGTGAGGCGAAAGGAGACTTCATTACACCTCCGGCTACTTAGCCGCAGAAAACGTTCCGTAATTTGTGCATAGAGCCAAATCCTCAAGCGGGCGTACACTGCAACTCAAAGCGGGGCGGCCTGATTCACAGCGGTAAATAACCGTGACCAATTACTGCCTTTCTTTCCCTTACCAAGCTGCACTGCGAAATCTCGCTCGACGACCATAATCCAATTCTGCAGGAATGTCTTGCAATAATGACACCCTGGAAAGCGCCATATAAGACACAACCTCTGTGCGCTCGCATTAGGCAGGCAAACCCCAGAATGAAAATAACACTTTGGCTCTGCTCTGATTCTGTTTGTTTTGTTCTGTTCCAGCTACTTTATAAGCCTGAAGCGTGACCTTTTTCTTTGAGGGAATAGACACAAGAAAAGACACGAGCCCTACAGCCATGATAAATATCATTGTCCTGTTATGCCCAGCACAAGCAGTTAATACCTATGGGGAGACAGTGGATGGGAGATACTATGGTTGACTCAGAAGCTATAAAGATCAAGGAAAATGTGGAAACATTATCAAATAAACAACAACTCCATTTACTAGCTTTGGTAGTTTGTATATCATATTTTAGGCATTATTCATTTTAAGTATGGCTGATGCTTGATTGTAAGACATTGTAAGAGCAATTGAATGTTTATATTACAGTTTCAATATTTTCACAGCATAAAACTGCAGAAAAATACTTCTATGTAATAATTTGGTCACCAATCCAACTTCACTAGAGAACCACAAAGGCTCAACTTGGTCCATAAAGCACAAAGGGTATTGAATGAAATCCAAGGCCTACCCCATGGCTAGGTGGACCAAACAAATGGGGCTTTCAAGTCAGAATCCATTTGGTACTGGCCAATACATCAGTTCCAGGCCTGGCAAACATGTTCACCTTGGCAGGGATAACAGAATGGATGGTGAAGGGGAGCTCATTCGTGTGACAGTGTTTGGTTTATGGGGCCCATTGGATAAAGTTGAGGCCACAGCTGAGAATGAAAGCAAAGGCCTGATGTTGACCATAAAGAGGCTCTTCAGATTCCCAAAATTGTTCCTTTGATCTTCATTGGTGATTTCCACTTGGAGAGTTTGCCACACTTCACTGCTTGGGTTCCTCTAAAAATCTATATCAGCTAACAGAAAGTAATTTGATATCGATAATATAATGAGAAACGTCATGTTTCATAACTCACTGTTAACCTAACAGCCTAACAGTTTATTATACCAAAAGACATTAAATACCAATTTAAATTTAAAAGATAAGATTCAATTTGAACTCAGTTTTAAAAAGATAAAGCAATTGAAAATGAAAAATCAATCACTTCATTCTAAAAATGAAAACATTTAACATTTGTATAGGGCAATGATAAAGAAAACTTACTCAAGCCAAACTGATACAACAGAAAAGCACAGAGCACAAGGGATAACTAGACCATTCCTGCCATGGATGGTCCGTGTGCTGGGGCCTACTGGCTCAGAAATACTTCCTAATAATACACAGGGAGGGTTGAAGGTTGAAGGAGAGCCCAAAGCCTGTAAAAAATAAAGATTGAAACAAAATGAGATCCATTTCCACAGCTAGTGTGGCTATTCCTAAACGTGGTGTGGTCTGTGATTAAATTAAGACCAATTCTGCTCTGCGCACATTAGGGTTCCATCTCATTTCACATTGGCAACTAAAAACTCATTAACGGAGGCTGAAATAATTTCAGAAATGATTCCTCCATTTAAATGGTAATAAATTAGAGACTCTGGACAATTCATTGAGTCCTGCCTTCTTCACCAAAAAATCCAATTTAATGCTGCCTCATCTTCTAAATGAGCATCACATTCATTCTCACCTACAGACAGAGTTGTAGGTAGTAAGAAGGAGAGCGAGGGTGATCAAGGGAAAAAAAGGTTCATTTTAGACACTTCTAAAAGCAGGAACTATTATTCATCAGTCGTTCTGTTGAACAATATTGTCTATACGTTCCAAAAATACGAGGCTTCCTGTCTTAATGACATCACTTAATTGCTTGTGGATTAATGTGCTTTGTGTTGCTGTTCATTGCTAAATTTTAGAGATAATTGAGAGCACGTAATGTCATATCCCATGTTGTCAAAGCCAGTGATGGAGCAAAACTTTATGGCATTACAAACATCTGAGACAGATCTTTTGCTGGTGTCAGCAGGTCGATATACGTTTAACAGCGGTTGTGAATTTCAAGGCAGTCAGCGTTTCTCAAGTTTTACAGCTTAGTTCCTTAAGAAGTTAAAGAAGAGAGGTAAAGCTCTTAGTGGAAGTTAGTTTTGGGAACATTATGTTTAAAAGTTAAACTTGTTTGCCAGCACAAGACTTCCACTGCAATGTTTGTCCATGAATAGAGGAATATGGGGGTTTTAGAAAGCAAAGCCTGGCTTTAGCAAACACCACTAATATACCAGTTTTCATTCATTATGTTCAGATTAGAGTTTTAAATTAATGTGCATTACAAATCCAAATTTTTAGAACAGATTATTGCTCTAACATGCATCACAAAGAGTTTTTAGAAGTTAAATTTGCACCAACATAGTTTGTAGTTTTCGTAAAGTTAAGATGCATGTCTGAACTTTTGCACCTGCATCTACAGAAAAGGCTTCCAGTCACTGCTGTAAATAACCTGATATAAAAACAGGTGGCCAGCAGTCTATAGGACAGCATGTAGTTACAGAGGCCACTAATGCCTTCTTTATCTCTACACCTGTCCTCTGTGCCAGACTGAGGTGGTGTAATGAGGCTCACTGGGGGGATCTTCAGGGCTGGCACATGCACCACACTCCCTTCCTGGGGCAATGGGACGGCACAGACGTAATTACACTTAGTGCTAGAGAGTGAAAATAAAAGAAGGAGAACAAGACAGTGCCCCACAGGCCATGATCTGTTCCCTAAGCATGTATCCTTAGCGCTACGGAAAGGGAGGATGGGACCATTTGGATCTGTGGAGACACGGTTAAACTGCTCACACAGACCCACACAGTAGTAATGAGAAATAACTGGAAATCTGGCTTTTGCTAAATAAAGCCTGGTGACTTCCCCTCCGGTGATAACCAAAACATGTTTGGCTGAAAGTTAGACAAACTGTTAAAGGAAAATAATTATTAGGGTGGGCAGCTCAACACAAGGATTTTTG
Source organism: Yasuhikotakia modesta (assembly GCA_036877545.1). Taxonomy (NCBI): domain Eukaryota; kingdom Metazoa; phylum Chordata; class Actinopteri; order Cypriniformes; family Botiidae; genus Yasuhikotakia; species Yasuhikotakia modesta. Next base: position 58,781 of record JBAJNP010001487.1, read on the forward strand.
TCTGCTGAAGGACAGAAGAAGTTAGGATTTGTACTTGCCATGAATGTTTATATGTGCCAGAAAAACATTTTGTAAAACAATAACCTTTTTTAATTAACCTCTATTATTGCAAAAAATTAGTACTGAGCTACAAGGGCTACCTCTTATTTTCTCAACGTTTAAACATACACAATGTTCAACAAGGAATTCTATTTAATAATGTAAATGAACCGTAAAATAATATAGGTAATTTATTAAATACAGAAAATGTTACAGAATTGATATAGAATATGAAGAAACAGGTGTGTATGTATATAGTCTCTTATCAATGGCTTCTATAACTCAGCTACACTACACTATGCAACACTTCCATAGCTATCATAGCGATTCACTACTGCTCACATGACCAGGAGTAAGAAAAAGAGCACAAGCAAAACAAAAGCATTTTGATGAAAAATAATCTTTCCGCCCATAAACTCTTAAATATCAGTCACCTACAACATTACTTAAATATTCATCCCCACTGCAACTGTAATAAAACCCTCTTCTGATGACACACATTAGATCACAGTCACGTTTCATATTAAGGAAAACAACCCAGAGCAAAAAGAGAAACTTATCAGCTAAATGATGTGCATCAGTCAGCAGGCGTTTCATTCTTACTCTTATTTCAGAAAACACTTCCTCATTCTGCATTAAAAATAACAGGTGCTTGAGGTTTGAATGTTGATTTGGGTGATGAAAGTATGAGGATATTTTTGATTAAGGTTCCATTCGTGATTGTAATTAAGTTTTTAAACTTCATTTTAACTTTTAAAAAGTTACTTTGAGGATAATGATTTGTAAAAGTGTTGTGTGGGATTGTTTTGGGAATTCATTACATAAAGCACAAACCTGATTAACGTTGACCTATAAAATTAAAAATGAAGTAGTTTGGATTTTTGGTGGGACTGTATTAATCATCCTTCATATGTCTTACAATGTGTCTTACAGTAAAGGAACAGCAGACAACATCAATCAATCACATGTTCTTCTATGCAGCAGTGATTACACCATTTCCTGCTATTGAGGCTTAGAAAATCAGGCAATATACAAGCTCTCATAATTCATTCAACATCCCTTATAAACAAAAGGAAGATTACGTGTTTAGAAGACATGGATCATTTTGGGAAGATTATGATAACCAGATGACGAACGGTGCAGTTATCCTTCATTGTAAACGCTTACAACCTTGAAAAGCTTTTTGCGATTGTGTTGCAGTTATAAATTACATTGCATTTATTGAACAAGTGCTAGATTTTAAGTCTTACAAGGACAGCTCAAAGGAGAAAACAAGCATTAAAAATACGAGTTTTCTTTTCACGTAAGATAGGGTTCTGCTTTCTTTAATCCTCGTTGTTCTCTGCGCTATTCAAATTTCATGTTTGCTTTCTAAATAAAAGGGAAACAGGTTTTGCATTGGTCTGCTTTGGTTGAGGTGGGCTCTCTGGTGGTATCAAAGGTCTCTGTTCCATTACACTTTCAACAGTGCGACTGCTAAAGTCAAAGCCGCTCAGGTGAGCTTATGATGGAGCTCCAGCTGGGAGCGTTTGTTTGTGCGTGTGTGGCAGAGAAGCAATGGAACCGTGTCTGATGTATTCCTGCTGTCTTTCTTCTACTGCATATAGGGTGACATTGGGGAAAGTGAAGCCAAGGGCAATATGATGAAGCCCTCTGCCTCCGCTATTACACATGGGACCACTGGGTCTCACTTTTTCTCTTCCTCTCTTTCATGTGCCATTTTTTAATATGCTTTCCTAATGTGCTTTTGGTGCTGTAACTGAAACTTTGGAACCTTTCTGTTTGCTGTATTTTATTGCTTTATATTAAATGTCTTTTTTAGATCATAGAATAAATGATTATGATTCTGATTGTGTCTTAAAATGACGTCACTACAATGCTAAAGACATACAGCCCAAAGAATAAATCATCCTGCTTTTAAAACGCTAATCTGACACCAAAGATATGCTGGTAAAGTTCATTTCCTCAATTGTCACAGTTTTTGGAGCAAATGAATATTCAGTTCACCTCTCAATTCGATTATCTTTCGGTTGAATAATTAACTAGAACATCCCCCTGCATGCAGCAGGAAGTGAGGAAGATCAGACAGGATACATCACCACAGGAGGCCATAAGAAGCTCTTGAAAGTATAAAGACAAGAATCTTGGAAACGCATGATGCTGAGGAAGATATTGTACGATACACTATATAT
>JBAJNP010001488.1:0-61004 GCA_036877545.1 Yasuhikotakia modesta
TACGTGGTCCGGGAAGATGTGGAGAACATGCTGCGTTCAGTGGACGGCGAGGTCCCGCCTTCTCTTCGAAAGTGCTTCTCTGAGGTCAGTGCAGGAAGACTCACCTGTGTGATTTAACAGTCTCACCTGCCTGTTAATAATGACTTACAATTGGTGACTTTTCATTCTGAACACCAGGCCAAAGAAAGAAGCATTTTAGCATTCTAGCATCAGCATTTTAGTCAGTAACCAGGAGTGTTATACAGTGTCATCAGAAAACATTTTTAGCAGTTGCACATCTCAGCAAATGTATAAACTGCAAAAACTAAAGTACATTTTATTCTTGTTTATTTAACTATTGTAAGTTTACCACAGTAACGCAAAGTGGAATTATACTTTTTTGCTGCAAGAATTTGTCATTCAGTCGCTGATAAATGCATTACAGACCTTTGTAATCAAATCATTGTCGTGCCTGTTAACGCACTAGAAAATCTGTATATGCAATACCTTGTACTTGTATTACAACTTTTAACTTGTATTGCTGCTGAGAGTTTCCTATGTATTACAGTTGCACTGTAATAGTAAGCTTTAAAGGTGACAGTACAAATGTTGCAACAAACAAGGTCACTTAATACAGTTTTGACACAAACTCCCTCCATTTCCTTATTAGCTCTATCAGTTGCACTCTCATCTCAGCCCTCTGTCTCTTGACTGCAGCCTCATTTCTTGATTTAAGAGAAAATCACTCAGTGCTGTGCTTTCATTATCCTTTAGCTGTGGCTATAAGACGCTTATAGCCTGGGTAAGATCTCCTTACCCAGCCCACTTACACAAATTTATCTGCACACAGCAGATTTCAGTTCACATTTAATACAGATTTCAGTTCACATTTAATGCAGACTTCAGTTCACATTTAATGCAGACACCAGTTCACATTTAATGCAGACACCAGTTCACATTTAATGCAGACACCAGTTCACATTTAATGCAGACACCAGTTCACATTTAATGCAGACTCCAGTTCACATTTAATACAGTTTTCAGTTCACATTTAATACAGATTTCAGTTTACATTTCTACACATTTGATTTCTTTTTTTGGGGGGGTTCATCAGAACTTGCTGTGGTCTTTATGTGGTCTGTCTCGTTCTGTGCAGGGAGAGAAAGTGAATTATGAGAAGTTTAAGAGCTGGCTGCTGCAGAATAAAGAGGCTTTCACCTTCTCCCGCTGGCTGCTGTCAGGCGGTGTGTGCGTCACCCTAACCGACGACAGTGACACACCCACCTTCTACCAAACCCTGGCAGGTGTTACCCACTGTAAGTGTCATTGCTTTATGAAAGCCCTTTCAGTAAATAAATAACCCTTCCATACATACTCTGAATACCCTTTCTATACATTCTATATAGTTCCTCTATGCTCTCTGAATACCCTATGCATTCTATACCCTCCCTATACTTCCTCTATACTTTCTAAAAACCCTTACCATACAATCCCTCTGAATACTATACTGTCTGAATACCCTATGGATTCTATACTCTCCCTAAACTTCCTCTGTAGTCTCTATGTACTGTTTCTGTGTATTCAGTTTACTGGTATAATCTATCTATACCTTTAAAGTAAATTCTCTCTAAATAACAATCCCTTGAAACATAGCCACTACACCATCACTTATCTCTGTCTTCTTTATATCTGGCTGCTGTACTTTCTTAATACTCAATTAATTTTCTAAGTTTGCTTAATTAATATTATATAAACACAACCTCAATACTCTCTCAGTTCTGTCTGTACTTTCTGTTTAAAGGATTGACCAGTGTTGGTTTACAGAGGTCGGTTTAATGAAGGCTATATTTTAGTGAGAATCGTCTAAACATTAAAACTTGAACCACAGAGGTTGTGTGTGACTGAATCTGACAGTAATCCACTCTTCTGTAAACTCTCTGTGCCGCTGATGTCTGAGCAAGTTGCACATCTTATTCTATTCACTTCCCTTCCGGAGTACAAGAGGCATCGGGGCATCTGTGTGAGATAATGACGACTGACAGGCAACAATTCCACTCAGTGAACACACACACACACACTCGGCCTGCTTCAGCTGTCACTGCCACCCAGCTATTAAAGCCGGAGTGACACTCTGGAGGAGGTGACAGCATTCACTGTCCTCTCATCCGCTCTCAAAGACCCTGGGCCTGTACAACCACTGAATATCTGAGGCAATGATTTATTTAGGTGGTGAAGATGTCCCACCCGTTCAGTCGCTCAGTGCGTTTGCTGTCATGAAATAGTAATGCGGGAAGACTAATGTGTTCGGTTTGGGATGTGAAAGTGAAAGTGGATGTGCTGTAGCGCTCCGTTGACCCCCATTTAAAAGCGACAGACTTGATTTTGTAGATGCCTGTTTTTGACCGGTATTATTTTCAGTCATGACATCTTTCAGGACAGATTGTAGCTTGTTAATGGTCATGACACGTCAGTGTGTTTGGTCTCGCGGAACTGGTTCTGCTGTAGGGTAAACGGCAAGCATGAAAACTTGCTAGCGCTGATACGCGCATACTGCAGTGAGAGTGCAGGTGATGCTAATGCAGTGGCACAATATCCATAAACAGATTTAGCCAAGTGGATTGTCAGAGCTCTGATAGAGTTATCATTAGTATTATTCAATTAATATTAATTTATTAGTAGTAGTGGCAGTAGAAGTATTAGTGGTGGTAATTTTAAGTAAAACCCTTTTTTCTAAGCAGGAACAAACCATATTGACTGGCCTGTTCTGTGCGTGATTTAAAGCAGTAGGCATTGGTTTGCTTGAAACCGCAGACCCAGCAGCGGTTTGTCTTCATCGTTAATCAACTGACTGTATACAGTCATTATTGGATGGTCAATTTATGAGCCTTTCTGCGTATTAGTATATTCATGATCAATTCTTCCTGTAGCATAAACATATATAGCATACAGGGCGTGACCTGACTCCACTGTGGTCACTATGAAGATATGTTTTCGTTTTCTAAATTTTTGCTGTGTAAAAAAGCACAAAAGCAGCTGATTGGTTCTGTAAAATTAGAAAAAGTTTGCTTTGTCAAACAAGGACAGCTTTGGAAAAACCCCGGCCACGTCTCCATCTTCGGCCAATCAGCGAAGCTACCTGAGCGATGCACGGTAATCTGCGCTTCGCTCAGGATTATCCTCTTAGCGCAGTGAGAGGGCTGCGTGTGCGTTCTCAGTGTGAAGCAGTCATGATCCGTGTGATCTGTGCGAACACGGGCTGGTTTACAGGTCCACGCACCTTCCAGAATATGCCAGCAGGCCCGACGCAAGCAGCTGATTGGCTGAAAATAGTCTATGAGAACCGGAGATGATCGTGTGTTAAGATGGGGAGTAATATCATTTTGCCAACATAATGATGGCTTGTGTAGAGTCTGCTATGGTAAATGGCATATCTCACAGTCAGAAGTGTGACGGGCAGTAGAATATGATATGGTTCCTCTGTTGTCACTCTGATAGAGTTGCTCCATTAGGTGAGTACTGCCATATGTAGGTGGGTAGATGTGATGTGTTGTCACTTGCCATGGCAAATGTCTGTTGGTGTAATTAATGTATTTTAGATTCAGATGTATATTGATAGCCATGTGTAATATCAGTGTATTTTCGGTACTGTAAATGGTTGTTTATTTGAGTCAATTCACTTAAATAGTTTAGCTGTGTGACAAATGACTATTTTTAATTGCGAACATGCAGTCTCTTAATAACAGTGTGGTCATAAAGTGCCTAAATAATAGATGTAAACAAATATAAGAAAGGCGTGTCACACACTTTGCTTAAATTTTTGTGTCAGCCAAGTTTACAATTTCAAAAGGATTTTTTTGTTCTCCGTGGTGATATTTAAAGCCATGTTTGAATGACAGGCACTTTTTCAGTATTTAATTTTGATGTCAACATTTTGGATTTGTCCCCATTAGTTAGCTAATGTTTGTGCTGTTAAATGCAAAAGTGCATTTGTGTGTCCCAGATCAAACCTGTATTCCTGCTGTGCCATGTGCGGCGCAACAGGGAGCGTAATGGAAATGTGGATGACTAAAATGGGTTTGAAAGACAGATGCCTGTCTTTCTATTACAATGCATCGCAATACAAAAGGACAGCATGGGACTCAGCATGAAATGAGCTGCCATAATGTGCTCACATACAGGATGAATGCTAATGCATATACAACATAATATGTTCATATATTAACATTGCATAAACAATAAGTATGTTTTCTCCAGCTATTCCTAACTGCTAAACTAATTATTGTTCTCTGTTGTGTTAACTCTGATTTGAATATCAATACACCTTTTACTACAGTAATTAGCTGGTGTGCTGCTGTAGTTTCAAGGCACCAGTTAAATGTTATTCGGCTTTAAATGCACATCAGATGTGAACTATTTATAAGACTATTATTTGTTTCTTAAAACAGAGGAGGTTAGGTCAATTTGTGTTTCATGTAAGTGTTATGAAGCAAAACGTGTGGGAGTTCAATTGAGAAATTGAACCCTGTCTAAAAGACAAATGTCTGTTAGTTTAGAGAATACTGTTTCTTAATGCATCTTCTTATTTATTTTAAGCTTTGCTGAATGCTGTAACTAAAGCTACATGGATTGTGCTGCCTGCTGCACATTTGTGATGTATTTTATCCTGTTTGCAGACTTCCTAAGTAAAAAACATAATAACAAGTTAGTGGTTGGAATACCGAATACTGCTGACATCCTGTTCAAAGTTAAACAGGAATTAAATCAATAATGAAAATCTAATTACAGACCTGGAATGCCCATTGCAGTATGGCCACATGTTCTCCCAATTATATACATAATGTTATATACATTCATTAAATCACTTAATGTTAGGTTTGGTGATGCACAGGGAGCTAGTTTTAAATAACAGTGTCTGATGTCACAGTGTGGGCATGACAGATCCCCACAGATGTCCTGCGTTTATAATGTAACTCAAGCATTCAGAACAAGGTTCCTGTTCAAATAGTGCTTTTGTGACTGCATGGATTTCCATTCACAACCATCTCTGGAATGGCACTGAATCATCGATCGAGAGCAGTGATGGCTTCACAAACCTATAGATCCTCAGACTCCTTTTCTTGTTCTCTGTTGTCTTTTAAGCACCGACCCAAGTGCTCTCTCAAAGCATCATGGGAAAATGATTTTGCCTTTTGACTCGCACCAAACAGGCTCCCTGTCAAACAAGGACAATCCAGAGCCTAATCGTTAAGATCTTTTATTCCTCTGCTCAGAATTTTTTTCACCTTTACAAAGTGGATAAATTTCAAGCTGGATAAAAAGATCAGATTCTTATGTTTTGACACCTGCTTTACTGTATGTGTGACTGTCTGCAAGGGAGGGGCAAACACAATCCTATTAGCCTAAGATAGAGATTATGGCAAAGCAAGGGGAGTCGACCTTAGGCCTCTTAACCTAACGCCATAAATATAGACCAGTTTTTCAGTTCCTGTGGGGTAAGTCATGCTTTCACTTAGCAGCTATTGTGTATCCACTTGTCATTAAAGTAAAACGTCTAATGAGTTGGCCCAATATGACCTGCATTTGTGGTTTCTAATGTGCAAACGTCCTGAGACCAGTTCTAGTATCTTTTTATAGTAATGGCTCACCCCACAATCAAAAACTCTTCCTTTGCATGGGTTTGAAATGACATGGTGGAGTCAGTACTGGCAGTTTTTATTGTTTAATTCAGCTATTGTTGTACACAGATTTGTTTGACTGATATTAGGTATTAAGTGATGTGTAACGCATGGAGAACATGTTCAGCTGAGGGTTCACACTGCACAGACCAATCATTTCACAGAGTCTCATTTCTTTTGTCTCCTTTCCCACAGTAGAAGAATCGGACATTATTGACTTGGAAAAGCGCTACTGGCTGCTAAAAGCCCAGTCAAGGACGGGCCGCTTTGATTTGGAAACATTTGTCCCCTTGGTCTCGCCTCCTATTCACGTGTCTCTAAGTGAAGGTAAGACAACCAAGATTTAACCAAGTTCTCATTGTGAATTAAGACAACAAGCACTTTGAGAACCGTCCACCAACTACTCCAGAACATTTGTGTCAACCAGAACTTTGCTTTTTAAAATGTATTACATAATTTGTGTTAAACGATCTCTGAAGGATCCAATTTTCTCATCCAAACAATGACATTTTCCCCATTTTGCTAGGCTTATTTCATGCCTTTGATGAGAACCGAGACAATCACATTGACTTTAAGGAGATTTCGTGTGGACTCTCAGCGTGTTGTCGGGGACCTGTAGCTGAGAGACAGAAATGTAAGTGCTTTATTTCCTCCTGTGTTTATTTCTTTCTCCACAGTGGAAACAATTTTCTGTATTCATGTAGCTAGTCTAACCACCTTTGAACAGCTTGTAGACTAATATTAAAGGCCTTTTTCGGATTCATCTTACCCTAAATGGGCACATTTCTTAGGGGGCTTGTCTAACTTCACTTCAACTTGTCATTGTTGGTTGACTAGTTGGTCTAGACTAGTTAGTAGACATTAAGACCCATCTTTACAAGAAGTCCTCATGAGCATATTCATATATTTTTACATGAGCATATTCAAAATATYGAGCATATTTTACMTTCCTTTACATTTCTTGTTACATTTTGTTACATTTCTTTACATTTCATTGTTCTTTGTGATAAATGTTAATCTAAGGCTKGTTTAAAGCTGRTCTCTTGTGTGTTGCAGTTTGTTTTAAAGTGTTTGATGTGGACCGGGATGGCGTTTTGTCCAGGGATGAGATCCATGAGATGGTTGTGGCACTGCTGGAGGTGTGGAAAGATAACCGAACAGACACTTTTCCTGTAAGTCCACATCAGAGGATTATCTAATCGTGATAACCAACTCTGCAGAAATAGCAATAAACAAATACGTTTAGCTACCTGTGAGGCAATTAATGCAAATGTGTGGGATTTATACATTTAAATTGATCTTGCTCTGGATTTATTATCGATTTGTGAGGCTGTAAGCTGTAAGTGATTGTAAATAGGCTAAACTAAAATTCAAATGTCAAAGATGGAAGGTAGCCTTAGATCTAGCGCAGTTCTTTGAAGTCATGAGGTGATGATATTTTCTGTTTTCTGCTTTTCTATGTCTCAGGAGTTTAACTCCAGTGTGTCAGACATTGTAGAGGACATACTGAAAATGCACGACACGACAAAAGTAAATTTTCATTTTCTTATCATTGCGTGATTGTCAATTTCACATCCTTTTGATGCTTCGTTCTTTTACATTTGTGTTTTGTCGTACCCACAGCAAGGGCATCTTACGCTAGAGGACTATCAGATATGGAGTGTGAAAAGTGATTTAGCCAATGAGTTCCTTAACCTGCTGTTTCAGGTATGAGACTCCTACAGAACTTTTGTATGTAAAGATACAAGCACATATTACAAGGACATAGACTGATAATGTGTCTGACCGTGAACGGATTGATTAATTGGTTTCCTGTCAGGTGTGTCATATTGTCCTGGGCTTGCGTCCAGCTACCCCAGAGGAGGAAGGCCAAATCATTAGGTGGGTGTAGGACGTGACATTTCCTGATTTACCCAATCACAGTCCACAGCTAAGCTTCTAAACACAATAAGCTTTAAAATAATGCGGAATTGCTGTCCACTCCCCCAAGAGCCTCATGATTGTGTTTTATCTGTTTATAACCATCCAGCTACTTCCATTGGCACTAACAGTGTCTGTGTATTAGAGCAGACACAGATTAAAAACACAATTTCACAGCTCAATTGAATTTTCCAGCAGCACTGACTTGCACAAAAGACGCTATAAATTCTGTTCCAACACATCACTGTCTGTTTTATCGATTTGGCCATATTTCACAAATTTCCCTAGTTTATTATTAATGTCTGATTAGGCAAGTACAAAAAGAATGTTTTGTGTGTTTGTGTTAGTGTTTAAGTATGATGAAATATGAATAAGTTCTTTGGCTGACTGTGTGTACGTGTGTGTGTTTGATTGCGTGTGTGTTTGATTGCGTGTGTGTTTGATTGCGTGTGTGTTTGATTGCGTGTGTGTTTTGTTGCGTGTGTCTGTGTGCGTGYGTGCGYGTGTGTGTGCACGCAGGGGTTGGCTGGAGAGGGAGAGCAGGCATGGACTGCAGCCAGGTCAGAACTGGTTCTTGATCTCCATGCAGTGGTGGCAGCAGTGGAAGGACTATGTCAGATATGTGAGTGAACAGCACTTCTGTGCAGCTTCTGCATACCAATGAGATGACTGACGTTTAAAGGGCACACCATGTGAGAATTTATTTTTCTTGATCTTTTGACATGAAAGAGTTCATTGTACTATGAAAATCTTTCAGAATTCAGAACTTCCTCCCTGGTCCACATGGGCCATTTATTGAAACTAAAGTGTAAAAACAGCTTGTTCTGAAATTCTTGGATCAGAAACAAAACGGATACATGACCACTCAAATGTGTGTGTGACATCTGTTCTGTGTTCAGAGACTTAAATATAAATGAATTGATGCTATTATCCCCAAACTCCAGAAGAACTAATGATCAACATGCCTCATGCTGTTTTCTGTAGCATCTGCCGCTCGGTTTATATTTCAGAAAGGCGCTAATCGTTTAGTCTTCATCACGTTAATCGTTCTGCTACATTTGTTGTTTATGATGATGTAATGCTTTGGGTTAACAGGATAACAAGTCTATTGTCGTGGAGCAGCCATCGCTGCAGGGCACTGGCATGAGAACTTCTCAGTCCACAGCTCTTGTGGAGACTGTCCAGAACCGGGTTGGAATAGTGGTCCGTTCCCCAAGTTCCCCGGAAGAGAAATTTCCTGACAATATCTCCAGCTCTTCTGAGGCATCTGAGAGCACTGGTAATAGTGAGTACAAACTCATCCTCAACATAAGTCATATTTGATTGTTAAACATCATGGTTTATGAGTATTGCTTGGCTGCCAGAACAGTGGCCTAGTGGTTGTCACATATGCTTGAACAGACTGAGCCATGGTGCTCACATGGACCATGTGGGGTCGAATCTGACCCTTGTCTAGCCTGTTCTTCACATCATTTGCTCTGCTCCCTCCATTGTCTATATAAATAATATAGTGGCCTAGTGGGTTATGCTAACAACAAAAATAAGGGTTGAGGGTCCAGTCTGTACCATATCCCAGTTTCTCCTCTCTTCTACTGTTGTAGCCAATAAAGCCACAAGTTCATATAAAAGTAGCCAAAAATACAAAGAGGCTCTTCCTTATTTATGTTTTTGCTTCCTGCAGGCCTGGCGTCACACATCAGTTCCTCCGCCACAGATGTCTGCTTCGCTCGGCAACACAACGCTTCTGACAACAACAACCAGTGCTTCTCCAGTGCTAACGGCCATTTGCCCAACAGCATGGCTGCCCAGAGACCCGGTGCCATAGACAACCAGCCTCTGGTGTCAACTGAGCCAATGAAGGTGAGCGTACATGCGCTATTAACAGAACCACTGCAGAGAATTCTCCTGTCCATCAAATTGACCACCAAAGTGCATTCAGTATATCTGCAGGGAAAATAACACCTTCAAGTTGTTTTTCTTGTCTTCTGTCTAATTGCAGCTTAGAGAGCTAAAAACTACATTAAAGTGCCAGTTTTGAAACCGAAATCACTGCGAACGAAGTAATCTTGTGACGAATGGCCTGTAGCGTTTGTATTCCAGAAGCCGAAAGGTTTCTATAAAGCTAAAAGCATTTTTGTTTTGCTTCAGTAATGCCTTGTAGCAAACACATTTGCAGCCTTTTATTTATGTAACATCCTGTATTATCAGATAAATTTTTCTTCACTGTTTCCCTGTGTCTTTAATCTTTCTTTAGCAGAAACCACCTGAGCTATTTTCAGACCTGTCCACCCCTTCATTCAGCCAGTGTGTCACGCCCCTGACTGCCTGTGTGTCTGTGTTCTGTCTAGGCACCCTCATTGACTATGGAGGGTGGCCGTCTGAAAAAATCCTTACAGCTGATGGCAGCACGTGACTTTGAGACGATGCCAGAGCCAGTATGGAGGGCACTTTACCACTGGTATGGGGCTAATCTCAGCTTGCCCCGCCCGGTATGTATTCCAGTCCTTAAGAGAGGGGTCACCAAGAGCCTTTACAGTATTTACAACATTTACATCCAAACATAGGAGTCATGAGGTTTTCCTATCTCAAGTAAATTTTAGGGGGTTTTAGCTTCTAAACTTAGTTTAAATGGTAAATGGACAGCACATGTCTTAACCAATTGCGTGAGTTTACGCTGTGACTGTCTATTTTCTGACCAATAGCAAATTGAAGCGTATACATCACTTTCTTTCTCACTGGCCACTTAAATGTTCTTCTCTTCACCTTCAGGTCATCATGTCCACCCTCACCAACCAGCCGGAACTGGAGCTTTTCCCCCGGTATCTTCTCTTCCTGCGACAGCAGCCGGCCACACGCACCCCTCAGTCCAACATCTGGGTCAATATGGGTATGACCAGCCTGAGAATGTTCCCTCCCCACGTGCCTCGAGGTAACGTAAGCCTGCAGCAAGAGAGAGGCTCCTTCCGCCACCCAGACCACCTTCCCTAATCTCCTGAACTCTGTCTTGACCAAACAAGCTCTCTGGATTACTGATTGAAGCCACTAATGACCCAGACCTGGTCCCAGCACCGAGCTCTACTGAGTTAGTAATAGTGTTGCCGTGGAAAATGAAAGCTTGTTTGGTTAGGGCGGCTATTGTCAGGTTTACTAAGTGAAGTGAGTCTCTGAGCTCTGGGATAAGCTGATTTAAAGTGTTATTTAGCACCGAGAGTGTAGTGGGACTACAAATGAAGTACAACACTCATGGTTCTGCCAGGCTCACAAGACGATTGGTGTGGGTAGAGATTGCTTCTCCCTGCCTGAATTCCTCTAATGATGTGCTTTGCAATCGCACCAATTAAAACATTTCTTGTGTCTTGAGAGATCAGTGATCACCGAAAATGAAATGTGTTTTTTGGTTGTTTGTCACAAGACTGGACTAATTTCAAACATTTGGCTTGATTTTTATTCAAATCACAAAGACTAATGAATTAATAAATGTTCCCTTAAAAATTACCTTTGCCCTTTCTTGCTGCTGCCTTACAACTAATCCTCAATCCATCAATCAGGTGTGTCTGTGTGTGTGTGTACGTTATTGATTGTGCACTCCTTGTGACCTCTTGATTTATTAGCACGCATACTAAAGGATAAACAAATAACATAACCGGATCTTTACATTCCGTATTGTTGTCTTCAATTACATACTTCCTGGCTATTGTTGTCGGTTGATTGTACGTCCTTTAAGAATGCGCTTGTGATCTTGCTCTGTTACTTGACACTTTAATGGCCTCTGTAAAGCAAATGTTTTAATGCAGGACAATGGAACATGACACAGGAATGTGTTTATTGTGTGTCTGAGAGAACGCTAAAGGCTACTCCACTCCCAACACAGGAAACGTTCCGTCCCCTAACGCCCCCCTGAAGCGCGTGTTGGCGTACACGGGCTGTTTCAGCCGGATGGGCACCATTAAAGACATCCACGAGTACCTGTCCCAGAGGTTACGAATCAAAGAAGAGGACATGCGTCTCTGGCTGTACAACAGCGAGGTGGGAACTCCTTTACAGATGCTGAATAAAACAGCATCTGATGTATCACTGATGTACTCTGATCAAAGACATTCTAAAGCAAGACCGTGTAGCCTTATAAATGTGCACCGATCTGAAGAAATGCTTTATGATTTTAATAACATTATAGGCGGTATGGTGTTTCGTACTAACCTTGTTTTGCATTGTTTGAATCGTTTTATCAGAATTACCTAACGCTCCTGGACGATGAAGATCACACTTTAGAAAGTTTAAAAATTCAAGACGAACAGCACTTAGTCATTGAGGGTACGTCTGTGAATTTCAACTTTTTAGTGAGCAATGTGCTGACGGAAAATGAGACAATATTACAATTATTTTTCTTTTCTTTAGTTCGAAACAAAGACATGAGCTGGCCAGAGGAAATGTCTTTTATTGCAAACAGCAGCAAGATCGATAGACACAAAGGTAATACCCAGAGGTCTTAGAAAAACCTTAAAAAATCGTTAGAAAAAAAGAGTTAGAGGGTATATATAATACATTTCTCTTGTAACAAGGCCCATATCAGAGTTGATTATTAACACACAACGCGACAAGTCCATAAAACAATTACATATGAGCCATACTGAACAGCTACCAACAAACAATAAAACCTTATGAAATACTGAGTAATTAAACAGCAACCTTTGTTGAGACCTTATTAAGGGGTTTATTTGCTGATTTAACTAATCCTCAGTCTTTCATAATTTTCATCATTGTGTTATTAATATTGTCCTATTTCTGTTGCAGTCCCTACCGAGAAAGGCGCCACAGGTTTGAGTAACCTAGGAAACACATGTTTTATGAATTCCAGTATTCAGTGTGTTAGCAATACTAAGCCTCTCACAGAGTACTTCATCTCAGGACGACACCTCTATGAGCTTAACAGGTAAGGAAATGTTTTGTTTTGTACCCAAAGCACTCTTTGGGAAAAATCTGAGTACTTTAATGACTGATACCTTTTGACCAATGAGCTGTGCCTTGACCTGACAGAACCAATCCGATTGGAATGCGTGGTCACATGGCAAAGTGCTACGGGGATTTAGTACAAGAACTCTGGAGTGGAACCCAAAAGAATGTTGCACCTCTGAAATTAAGGGTGAGTAGTAAACGGAACAGTCACCTAGAAACCTAGAACTGTACTAGTATCACTAAGTATTTTATATCGCAAAATCTGACAGTCATGCCTTTTTTAGTGGACTATTGCAAAGTACGCTCCAAGATTCAATGGCTTCCAACAGCAAGATTCCCAGGAGCTCCTGGCCTTCCTATTGGATGGGCTTCACGAAGACTTGAATCGTGTGCATGAGAAGCCTTACGTGGAGTTGAAGGACAGTGATGGACGGCCAGACCATGAAGTGGCCACAGAGGTCAGTCTCAGACTCCCGCAGCTTTCCATCAGCCTCTCGCTTCTCCTCAGCTTCTGTCAGGCTCTGTGCCTCAGCGAAGAGCTTGCAAATGAACCCAAATGAGCATGTTGATGTTTCTTTAATGAAAAACAAGCAGTGTGTGATTCTGTGCGCTGAGGATGTTACATCTGCAATTACATGCAAATCAGTTCCAGCTGCAATCTGTAACTTTTTAGTTGAAAAGGAAAAAAAAACATTTTGTTTAAAAGAGAGATGCTAATAATGAGGCAAAAGTTGCTTTGCTGCTTTAATGGAGCTTTAATGTGTGCGTTTATCTTCACAGGCCTGGGACAACCATTTGAGAAGAAATCGTTCTATCGTTGTGGACCTCTTCCATGGACAGCTCAGATCCCAGGTGAAGTGCAAGACCTGTGGTCACATCAGCGCCCGGTTCGACCCTTTTAATTTCCTCTCATTGCCACTGCCCATGGACAGCTCCATGCACTTAGAAATCACAGGTAAGCTCAAGCAGAGAAGAAACATCTCAAATGTTCTAAACTCCATGTTCAGACGTTACAGACTCGGGTGCGACCTGTTCTGATTGGCAGTTATTAAACTGGACGGTTCCACTCCGGTGAGATACGGCCTCCGTCTCAACATGGATGAGAAGTACATGGGCCTGAAGAAACAGCTGAGTGAGCTGTGCAGTCTGAAACCTGAGCAGATCTTGCTGGCTGAAGTCCACACCTCCAACATCAAGGTCAGCTTAACTCACCACATGAGATGTTGGTGTTGATCTCTGTTGTTGTTGTTGCTGTTGATGCCAAAGGGTGTTGATTGCGATCAAAATGGCCTGGTTTTCTCTGTAAAATATTTAGTTAAAAGTAAACAAAATAAAACTGTTACTCAGAACACAGATCAGGGTTCAAAACTCTCTCCTTACCCCAATACACAATGTTACGCTTATAATAATGATTTATATGTCAGTTTAGCTTCATCATACAGACTTCAACATACAGGCAACTTTGGACTACAGCTTTAAATAAGTGCTTCTTTTGCATTCAGAACTTTCCTCAGGACAACCAGAAGGTTCGACACTCTGTAAATGGCTTTTTATGTGCATTTGAGATCCCAGTACCCGGTTCACCCACCTCACTCACTTCTCCAGTACAAACAGGTAATAAAACTCTATTTCTTCATAGCTTTTGGATAAAGATCTGCAACTTACACTATAAATGGCTTCATTAGAATCTTCACCCATGGCCAATGGGACACCAGGAAACAATCACATTGGAAAGTCAAGCCTGATACCCAACGGTATGCCCAGCACAGTGGTTCCCTGCACCCCTGAGAAGCCCCTCGACAATGGAATCCCAAATGGACATGCTGTGCCAATGCCAGATAGCCCCTTCATTGGGTACATCATTGCCATGCACAGAAAGATGGTGAGCGGTGACTCTTTATATCACAGTGGAATGTACTTGGTGATTTTAAACGTTCTTAATGCAAGATGTGTCCCCCTCAGATGCGGACGGAGCTGTACTTCCTGTCCTCTCAGAAGAACAGGCCCAGTCTGTTTGGCATGCCGCTGATTGTGCCATGCACGGTACACACCAGTAAAAAGGACCTGTATGATGCCGTGTGGATACAGGTTTCCAGACTCGCCAGCCCACTGCCCCCCCAGGAGGCCAGCAACCACGCTCAGGACTGGTCAGTGCTTCCCAAAGTTCACAGGACATGAATACAGACGTTGGTTTTCATTTATAACTACATTTCATTTATAAAGACAAAAAGTAACAATGATTAGCCCTAACAAAATGCTAGTTCTTTAATTAGCATCTGTGTGTATGCAGCTGGCCTTAATAAAAGAAATCATAGTGACAAATGTTTCACATAGTTTGAGATTGTTTTGCCGTGTTATATAAAGTATGGCACTCTTTTTCAGTGATGACAGTATGGGTTATCAGTACCCCTTTACTCTACGCGTGGTGCAAAAAGATGGTAATTCCTGCGCCTGGTGTCCTTGGTACAGGTAAGCTGTCTGGGTTCTCAGTTGTTCATGCTAATGTGAGAGTATCTCAAACTTCACTGTGGGTTTTCTGTGACTGATGAGGGCTGTCGGTGACCTTGCCAGGTTCTGCAGAGGCTGCACAGTGGAGTGTAACGAGGACAGAGCATCTCTGGGGAACGCCTACATCGCTGTAGACTGGGACCCCACTGCCCTCCACCTCCGTTACCAGACATCTCAGGAAAGAGTGAGTGCCAGAGTTTACTCAGCACTTCTAGAGCAATTATCTGGTCAGGACTGTACAGAAACTGTAAGACTGTGTAATCATGATATATTAGAGTTGTGGCCTGCTGGTTGGAGAGTTAGAAAGGAAGCCAGAACGTTGCAGGTTCGATTCTCAGTGCTGGCAGAAAACAATAAATGTTCCCTCATTTTTGTCTGCTGAACAGATAGTAGAAGAACATCCTAGTGTTGAGCAGAGTCGACGAGCCCAAGCAGAACCCATAAGTCTGGACAGCTGTCTAAAAGCCTTCACCAGTGAAGAAGAGTTGGGAGAAGATGAGCTCTACTACTGCTCCAAGTGCAAGACCCATCGCCTGGCCACCAAAAAACTGGACCTCTGGAGGCTGCCCCCTGTCCTGGTCAGGAACATCTCTGGTTTCTCCTTCTCTCCTCAAAACTCTGATTGCGTTTTAAAGGCATATGTGATGCCACAACCCTGACTACCTTTGAAATCCATAACCCAAGCCATAATTTTCCGAGACCACATCTACCATGAGTTGGTTGTAATAGTCTGCCTGTGTTCTATTACAGATTGTTCACTTAAAACGCTTCCAGTTCGTCAACGGTCGTTGGATCAAGTCTCAGAAGATTGTGAAGTTTCCACGAGAGAGCTTTGACCCCAGTGCGTTCCTGGCCCCACGAGAGGTCTCCCAGAACATGGGCAGCATGCAGAGCCTGCAGAGCCAAAGCGACAGCCTGGTGGAGGAGCTCCAGAGACTGGAGAGATTAGACTCTTCTGCATCTACCATCTCCACAACCACTGTGGCCAGTCCTCCAACATCTGGCAGAGGTCTGTCTCTCTCACTCACTCTTTCTGTCTTTGCTGACCTTTCGGTTGAACGTTACTTGAGGTTCTCTGGTTGTTCCAGGCACACCGTCCTCTATCAGAAGGGTGGGCAGCCCACTGAGCAGAAACAGCAGTCCTGGAAGCAGCCCCAGGAACACAGGGCGTAAACAGGGTCGCCTGCGTCTGCCCCAGTTGGGCAGCAGACATCGGCTCTCCAACAGCAAAGAAAACCTGGACAGTGTCACGAACAGCAAGGAGAGCGAGATGGAGCCTGAGCAGGGGACGGATGCAGAGAACCTGGGGGCTGTGATGTCATCTGACACAAACATGCAAGACTCCTGGTCATTGGACGCCTCAAGCACTGATTGTGATGTCATCATGGTGAACGGACTGGGACAAGACAGCAGTCAGAGTAATGGACACTCAGAGGGCAGCACAGATCTGGACACCCCTCACCAAAGAAATGACATCTGTCTGGAGCCCTTGTACAGTTTGTATGCAATCTCAGTAAGTGTTACTCGTGGTCATTTCAAATTCTTCTTGGTTGGTGGAAGAATTTGAAGTGGTTAGATGGTATTTTTTTTTTCATCTTACTGCTAAACAAAATCAGTTAGACAAAAAAAGTGATTTGCTAAACTGGGTATCTAATTGCATTTTGGATTAGATTTTTATCTATAAATAAAAAAGTAATGTCAAGTAGCTGATATTTTAAACACAGCATGACCAGTGGTTTCGGCAGTGTTTACTCTGGCAATAAAAATAGTTTGACCACTTTGTGAACTGTTCCCAATAATTAAAACATTCCTGTGCTACTATGCAAAATAAAACTCATAGATCACTGCTTTTTTTACTTGATTTTAAATCTTTCACGTTACAACAAACAGCTGAGTTTGAACTTCACCAAAACTCTTTCTGTGAACTGCCTTTGTGACACAAATGCTTGTTTCTGTTTCAGTGTCATTCAGGAATCATGGGAGGGGGACACTACGTCACTTATGCCAAAAACCCCAACGAAAAATGGTACTGTTACAACGACAGCAGCTGCAAGGTAAGCTCTCCCTGCTCGTTCTCTGACATCTCGGACACTTTTTTCTAGGCTCTCTGCGGCTTTCTGCAGAGACAGAAAACACAGATATATGTGTTGAGCAACACCGTTTGTGTCTCCTCTACAGGAAGTTCACTCGGATGAGATCGACACAGATTCAGCTTACATCCTGTTTTACGAGCAGCAGGGAGTGAACTATTCACAGTTTTTGCCCAAAACTGAAGGAAAGAAGATGGCAGACACCACAAGCATGGACGAAGACTTTGAGTCTGACTATAAGAAGTACTGTGTTCTGCAGTGATGATGTGCTCTTCCACATTCTTCAAAGACACCGGGGGGTCCGGCAGCGTGCCGGCAGAGGTGAAGATGATAAAACTGCAACGCTGCCCCAGAGGACCGGCATTTGTGAAAGCACAAAATATCGGTGGACTGGTGTGATTTCACCACAGACTGTGCTTTCATAATAGAGGTACCTGACACTTCAGTTGGACTGTGAGTGAGGCAACATCTGTATGAATGAAGACTTGTAGCTATTTCGTCATTGTTGCCAAGCAGGCCATGTAGTACTGGACCTGAATTTAGCCAAACCCCTTGATTTTACCATTATCAGGCAGGAAAAACTGGATATTCATTTGGGTTGCTGTTCACATGGGCAATCTGAAAATAATATTTAAAATGTAATTGCATTTGTATGGCTGTATCGAAGAAGAGATTGCGCTTCTGTTAAAACATTTTCCTAATTACAATAATTAGGAAACTGAGTTTGAAGATTGCGTTAATCTCAGATATATTTAAAGAGCCCTAAAAGGTTTTTCCTTTGTTTTGTCTTTTGTTTTGTGTCACAGTTTGCTTCTGACTTTCTCCAGGTTTTCCAGTAATTTTCCAGTAATTTTCAAACGCTACCTCACATCATCCAACTGCTAACAGAAAATCACAGCGTGACAGTATTATTTTCCTGGAGGGCAGTAGAAGTTCAATTCGATTCTTACAACAGTTCCTTAATATTTAATTTCACTCCCACTAAAATATCCTCCCACTACGTTGCTGCCAAATTATGCATATATAATATTTTTTTAATTATTGGTTTTTATTTAAACTGTTTTCAGGCTTCAGCCGTTTATTGTCATAATCCTGTTTAGTTATTGTTTTATTTTTTATAACAAGTTATTTTTTTATCATTCAGTTTTTTTAATGCAGTAGGTCACTTTGCTTAATTGAGGGCTTTCAAATTCATTGACTAATTCAGATCGAACGTCAGTCTCATCTCAACAGTGGTGCAGTTTCACTCACTGCTTTTTACGTCGATGATCGCCTATCTGTTTTTTTCACAAAGGCAACTTAACATGTCCAAGCCAAAGTTTCAAACGGTCATGTACGTAGTTGTTGTGGAACCATTGAATGCTATTGGAGAGCAAAAATCTGTTGAACAGTGTTATCTGAAAGTGTCTTCACAATAAAAATGTCACAAATTTTGCTTTTAGAGATGAACACAGATGAAGAGTTTGTGTTAGAGGGTGTTTCAGGTTATAGTAGCATTTCCTTAGTGACTCTTGAAAACAGAGCTAAACCTTTATTGCCACTGTGAAAATATGTACGAAATATCAAATTGCTCTTATTTCTCATCAACTGAATAACTTCCTAGGAGGGAATAAAGCTATTAGAAATCACTGGGAAACATCCATAGCCATTTTGCTGCTGTACTTAACATTTTCCATGTCACGGATATTCTGACTAAATGTTTGTCATCAAAGAAAATGTTTTATCCCTGTCAGAAAAAAAAACAATGTTTGTAATATCGACACAACTGTATTACTGTAAGCCTATTCAAAAGATAAATGAACTGTAAACTATTTTAGATATTTCATGTTAAAGAAATTGATATTCAAAACTGAAAATTAAAGTATATAGGTGTTCGATTTGAAATCTGGTTTAACTTGGAATTATAAATGTTTGCTTTTAGGTCGACTGAAAGCTGCATTACAGTTACACACAGATACAATACGGCTAGAATTGTTTTTGATACAGGGATAATTTATTAATTTGGCAAAATTATATTATTTTTCAAGTAGTGCAATCTACTACTGATGTGCGTGTGTCTACGTTGTTGGTCATAATTTTGTTAAATTAATTTTGATGATGCGTTAGAGATGTAATAATTTAATGAACTTTATTTTGTAAAGTGTTGTTTAAAGAATAAAATCGGCATTGCACTGACATGTACATAAATGTTTTGTAAATAAGCAGATGAAAATGAACTGTACAAATGTACTTGTAGTTGTATATGGAGTGATACTGTTGATCTGTAACAATTATTCATGATGCAAATTAAATGCAGCCAAACACAAGAGTGTCTTTACTTTTTATTGTCTTGTCTTTACTTTTTAAGATTTACATAAGAGAATTTTTGATGTGCATGACTGTAGTCAATGATTTGTTTCCATGAACAACAAAGAGGAAACCACACACACACACACACACACCAATTGTCCAGTATCGTCAATCTGACATGTTTGCATGAATTCAAACCACATTTGACATTTTAATTAACCTAAAAACTCTCCCTTCCTAATTTACTAATTTTTTCCATAGTTTCTTCCCCTGCTTGGTTGACAAATGCAAACTAAAATAGCCATAAACATGATCACTCATTCATGTGTTTGGTAGGCCACTGCTAGTTTTGTATAGGAGGCTAGCATGCTTTACTCAGGAAGTGCACAAAGCTGCGTTCTGTGCTACTTATAGAATTGTGCTCTAAACCACAAGAGCTGCAGTCTAGAATTGTGGCTTGTTGCTCTGAACACCTTAGCCTCAGTGGTCTTCATACAAGCTCTGAAGCTTTAGTTCTCAAGCAAAAGAAGGTTAGAGAATTGGCAGCATAAAATAATGATTTCGGATTTAGGGAGCCTGTTGTGTTATTTTTTGTAAAAGGTGAGACTTTGCTTGTTTGCATTTTAGGTTTTTGTTTTGTAGTCTCAATGATTATAAAATGAAATCTGTCTGGTTGTTGGAATTTTGGATATTTGATTGCATGTTTGGTTGTGAGTTTGATTTTTGTCATTACTCCAATTGTTTATCTTTAAAAAAAACGCAATTTGTTTTTGTTGAAAAAGCTCTCAGAGAAACAATATGTGATGCTTTTGGTTCATTATGGAGAAGCCGGGGCAATTCGGTGAGTACATACATCTTAGTTTTATTTTATAACATCAATTTAGTTTGAAGTCTGTGGAAAGTGAAGTTTTTGCTTGTTTTAACATCAACACTGAACAGTTACCTGGTTTATTTTACTTTGATGGCTATTAGATAACCACTTTATCTCTTGCTTACAGAACTAAACACTGAACACATCGTTCTAATCTGTGTCTATGCTGTTACAATATTCTTCATCGTTCTGTTTGGATGCCTTGGCCTGAAAAAGTATTTTTATTTTATAAACATATAAGTCATATCATTGTATATTATACACACATTAAATATATCATATTTATGGTATATTATATTAAAAGCAAGTACTATATATATTATTTCAAAATATATACATACATTTGTTTTTGTAAAGTTTTGTATTATTTCATTGTAAATATTTCATTTTGTTAAATACATTCTGCAGTTATTTAACATTTATAATGAAATAGAAATAAGCACCATATTTAGGTTTACTTTCTGGTTTAAGGTATCGGTCAATGAGGAAGATCATCCGGACGCTGAGTCAGACGAGACCAAATGTGAACTTCCAGGTTCCTTCCCAAGATTCTCCTCCTCCACGGTCTCCAACTGTCCTGAACATTCCTGAACCACCAGAGTGTTCCTCCGAAAATCCGTTACAGAGACAGCAAACCAAGACAAGCTGCCGATTACCCTGGAAGCCTCTTCTGGAGGTACAGTGCAAGTCTTAGATGAACATCAGAATCTTTATCTTTAAGCAACATTAAACAGCACAAACTAATACAGCTTTACTGTAGAGATACATTAGTGTGTTTATGTACTGTTAAATTGCTTAGCCGTAAGAAAACGTGACAGATTGTGACTGTGATATGTCCAAACTCATAACTTGAGGAAATGATCATTAGGTTCCACGGTTCACAAAATCAGACCTGAATCTTATTCAGCTCATAAAGGCAGGAAAAGAAGGAGTTTTCTACAAAGCCAGAATGGCAAGGGGAACTTGTAAAGGTCACTCGCTGGTCACATGCAAAATTGGGAAAGAAGGTAAAACAGTTGACATTTCACTACCGTGTCATTTAAACGCGTGCAAAAAATCTCAGCATCTAAATGTGTGAACTTACAGTGAGCCTGCAGGTCTAATGCACTGTCATATGCAGGTATCACCAGTAAGCAGATGGAAAATGAGGTGTCTATTATGAGAAAGCTGGCATATCATAAAAATGTGATGCAGCTACTGGACTGGAATACAACTGAGGGTAAGACGGCTGTATTGTGCTCTACTTTTGTATTAGGTGAAGGCATTTTTTGGCACAGCACTCTATACAACACATCTTGATTTCAAACATCTTAGGCCAACAGATAATGGTGAGCAAACCAAAGGTGATTGTGGTAAAAAAAAAAAACAATGAAAAATGTCTAAAGAAAATGTGAGTTGTTGTTTGCACCCACAATGCTGGAGTGTGGATGCTTGCCAGTGTGTAGAAATAAAGTAAGTGGTTGCTAGAGCAAAGCTAGATGGTTGCTAAGGTATTCTGTATGGTTGTGGTATTTGTTGCTTTTTTATCTGATCATTAAGACGACTAATAGCGCTGACTTACAGTCTGTACATTTCAATAACTTCTGCATTTCTTGGAACTGGAACCCACAACCTTTGTGTTGCTCACACCTTACCTAGTTTTCTTTCAAAGTCAAATGTGCACTAATAACGCAGACATTTCCGTCACATGACCAACACAGTGTCTGTTTTCCCCAGAGCCATATATTCTGATTATGGAGTTTATGAGCTACGGCACGCTGCGCAGTTTTGTTCAGAAAAACAAAGAGCAACTGTGCACCGACTCCGAACTGCAAAGCCAATTTACCATCGTGTCCTACCACATCGCCCTGGCCATGGAACATTTACGCTCCAAAATGGTCTCACCTTCTAACACACGCATAATAAAGCTATTCTTTGAATCTGTTTACAACATAAACATGATGGATCACATTCAGAATGATTTTTGAACATTTCTGGGGGTCATTCAGGTGGTGCACTGTGACCTCGCCTTGAGGAACATCCTGGTGAGCCGTTTCCCATGGGAGGTGAAGGTAACAGAGTTCGGCCTGGCCAGAGATTTGACCCGCATGAGAAGCAGACGCAGCAGTAGAAAAAAGCAGCACAAGGTGAACTTTTCACACTTGTTCCTGAACTGTTCTCCTTCCTGAATTGTTCTTGTTCCTGAACTGATCTTTCCCAGCATCCTCCTCTGCGATTCTTCTAAAGGTGTCTGTATTAAACGTTAATGTGGTCTTTTAGGAGCGAGTACCTCTACGTTGGTACCCTCCCGAATACTTCAGAAACAACTACTATAGCTTTTGCAGCGATGTCTGGGCGTTTGGTATCGTGCTGTGGGAAATGCAGACGTTTGGTAAGTTTACGAGATATTTGTCATTTTAATCAACTCTTTTTTTTAAAAAAAATTTAAAGTCTTTTAATTGCTTGATAGACCAATGACAGATACTGAATTTTATATTTTACAGGCACCTTGCCCTATTCAAATCTAACCTCATCTGAGGAAGTGGTGTACAATATTTGTGCTGGATATAAGAACACTGTTCCCAACACATGCCGTCCAGAGATGTGAGAATATAAGCACAGTCTTAATTTTGCTTAACAGATCTTCATTTTTAATACTTATTGGAAATTTTCTTCTATTTAACAATGAAGACAACAGATCATACAAGACTGCTGGCTGGACCAGTACACATCCAGACCTTCATTTACAGACATTGTCAGAATCTTGGAGAACATTGTGGAAAGTGACGGGGTGAGTTCTGAGATCTTGAGTCTTTAATATATCTTCACACCTTTGTTCTGCAGACAAGTGATAAGATGTTATAAATATGTTACAGGATTATGTGGAAGTTGACAACCAAAGAATCATAAACTCTGAAGAAAACTTACCAACAAGTCTCCTTCTTTCACCCAACAAATAACTTAAAGACTTTAATAGCAAAATAGTATTTTTTTATTATTTTTTTATAGGATCTGATAAGAACCTGGTAAAAAATTACTAACTCTAATCACCCAATATTAGTATTTCACATACAAGCTTGTAAAGAATTGTGAATTTTAAAGAATTTACAATAATGGAGCTGATTTTAATTAAAATTATTGCAATTCAAAACGATTATTTTATCAATTAAGCTATTTTAACCCATATGTGGGTTTCCTTAAGACTTAAGTTAACCTTACAACAGTTTGCTATGGCAACCATTTGTACTGCATTATTGTAACTAGTGAAGCACGAGCTTGACAGTATTAGTGGTTAAAAGCGAGTTACTATAATTTACCCTAGTAACCATTTCTGAGACTTTTATGAAACTAGTTACCATGTTAATTTTTGTTTGGGTTGGATTTTACTGCTTTAAGGCTATTAGCCAATGGGCACTCAGGAATCCGCCCACTTCAGCAGATGGACCAATAAGAAGAGAAAAGATCGGGACGACGCGATCTGAAGGACCAATGAGAAACGGAGAAGCAACACGCTAGTTTACACTGACGACTGGTGGCCGCTGCTCGAGCCTGAAATAAGAGGAGCTGCTGCAATCGTAACACTTGACGTTTGTAAGATATCAAAATGTTTCTACGTATCTTAGAAATAGTTTATTTCGTTTATTTTGCGTCGCACATTCCCATTACGCTGATGATTGATCTTCAGGCTTTACTCCCGGCACATGTTTACCCACCGCAGGTAGGTTTGAACTTTGCGCTGCCCTGTTGCGCTCGCATGTCATTGTAATGATCAGGTTTATAATATCTATGTAAAGGTGGTTCATAAACATGCACGGTTATGCTTTGCAGCTGAGGGACGTGTTGGAGTGGTACGCTGCCGAATTCAAGGACCCAATGGTGCTGGATCCACCTGTGTGGTTCAGATCGTTTGTGTTCTGCGAGGCTCTTGTACAGCTGCCCTTTTTCCCAGTTGCAGCTTACGCCTTCCTGAAGGGTTAGTCGTAGTCCAGCTACTATTGATAACCGCGTTAATCATTCGTATAGTCTTTGCATTGCATGGCACGGTGGTGACATCTGTTGGTGAGGATCACTGATCTCAACGATGACAGTAATTTTTGCTTTATGCTTTTAAGTTGATGATTTATGTACAATGGTTACATTTATTCTTATTTGTTTGTTGAATAGGTGGCTGCAAATGGATCAGAACTCCAGCCATTATTTATTCTGTCCACGTGGCCACTACTCTAGTCCCCATTTTAAGTCACATCATTTTCCACAACTTTCCCCTGACGCCACATCCAGGTCCACAAACTCTACAGGAACGTCTTACCCTCGTGTCTATTTATGCTCCATATCTTGTCATCCCCGTTATGATTTTGTTGACGATGCTCATCAGCTCTGCCTATAACTCCACGTCTTCCAGCGGAAAAGCCTCAAAATCCAAGAAACAAAAATAGGTGCCAGTTTTTTCCTTCCATAGCAGATTCACATTCCAGTTAATTTGAGAAATGTGTACAAGGCTTGATGAAGTCATTCCTAAATGTGATTCAGTTTTGAAATAAACCTCTATAAGCATCTGTGAAAATTGCATGTAGCCTTTGCAAATTGCACAATTATATTATTTTAATTCTAGTTCCTTTTTTCAAATGTACTTGTATGAAGTGTTAAATTTTAAGTGAGCACACCTGATTATTTAAACATGAAGATATAAACAAAAAATAAATAAATGCACTATTTTGTTTGACCAAAGCAAAATATTTCTGTTGTGGTCCCTTGAACAAATACTAAAATGCAAAGTAAAATCAAACAGCAGTTCAAATACAAATAAAAAATATTTATTGCAAGATGTAGCATGATGGAATTACTTACAGTAACATGCAAATACTGTAGATCCCTGTTGTAAAAAAAGACTGAATTTATAAAGTCATTTTCTGATATAAATAGTATAAATAAGTCACTCTGTATATAAATATACATCTGAGATTATGATCATATGGCTGGAAAGATTAGAAGTGTGTGTTCAGGGACTGGCCATGCAACAGCTCTCAATGTTAACAGAAAGTGCCGGAGGTTGAGGCTGAAACAGTCATTTGTTGTCACCCGATAACTGGTCAATTCAACTAACTTAGTTTGGGAACCAGCACTTAACAAAGTCAAAGTGTATCGGATGCATCACTTTTCCCATTCAACAGAAAGTGAACCGGAAGCATCTCCCGTTAAGAAGCTCTTCCCATTAAGAAATGTGGGATGGAAACTTTCATTTCTGCAGCACGAACTGGTCAATGAATTCATTCTGCTCAGCTTCAACTTTTTGAAGAGCTTCATGTTCTATTCGATACCTGCAAAACAAAAACATTTATACTCTCACAGTCATAATTGTAGAGCGCAGATGGATTATTGATCACCCATTAGATGCAGTGTAACTAAATACAGGTCAAACTGAACCGCATACCTCTCCAATTGCACTCTTTTCTCAGCTATCAAAGCTTGAAGCTGTTGTTGTTGGGCTTCCCGTTGCTTTTCGACCGTTTTTAACAAGTTTCTTGCACCGATGGCCTAAATAACAGACAGTGAATTATGAAAGAACTAAACACGAATGTTAACTGAGATTTATTTTCTACATACCTTCATTTTTTCGGTCTCTGCTTCTTTTGCCAGTTCATCTACAAGCTCAATAAGCCCACCTACGATTTTCTGAAACTGGCTGATCTCTGGTTTTAGAAACAAAGGCACAGTTAGTGTTGTTTGCAGTGAGACAATGATAGATGCTTTAAGACAAACTCACTGTCAACAAACTCCTGACATTCCTCTTTGAGCTCTGTTGTTTTCTGTCTCACTTCAGGCTCAAGCACTCGTAGTTTGAGTTCATCGTAATGAAGTCCGGCCTCTGCTAACGGGTCGTGAGCCATCAGACCAACAGCTGTGAATGACACACAGATACAGAGATACACACGACAGCTGTCTTTCACAAGCACAGAGACGGATATGATTTAACTGCAAATGTGAGTTTTTCTGTTCAGTACAGCCATATTCAACGTAATAGTGCTAGAGATTCAGTATCAGTACAGCATGTGTGTCACCAGATTATAATAAGATTTTTCTTATAATAAGCATGTGTGTCAGAAGATTTATAATAAGGTTTAATGGATTTATTTAAAGTGTGTAGATCTTGCTGTGTGTGCTATCTTTATCAACATAAGATACAAAGAGTATCATAGTTTATAAAGATACAGAATAACAGCACCACTCACAATATCGTTGTATTGCTTGTAGGGACTACAAGCAGCAGCAACAGACGTTGTCCTGCTGGGAAGTTAACAAGCGTGGTAAACATATTTGTAAAAATAAGATCACATGCATAATTGCACCATTTCGGACTGGCTAAGAATAAGTGAATAAAACGACTGTCTCAATCCTACCTTTCGTTTATTTGAGTATGTGGCGATTCCGCTGGACGACCGACCGCTTCCTCGCATCTGACAGTTTCGGCTGCCAGGCGACAGCTGGTCCACCTCACGATGAATGAAAGAAAGGGGTGAACAAGCACATTTGAAGTATTTAGATTTGATATTTTGTAAATATGGATATAAAATAATGTCATTCACCTTTTATTTGAACAAACATATATACCGAATTAAAATAGTTGCCGGTTTTAATTATTTTAATGCATTTATATCTTACTCTACGCACCGCGTTCCCCTCTGTCGTGATTATGCAGTGGCCCATCATTAAATGTCCTGCAATTCGGCTCCAGAACACTAGAGGGTGAGAGTAACGTGGAGAAACGAAAGTACTCAAAACAATAGAGTTAGAGTTCAGTCGTTCACTTACGGACGCCAACTTCTCACAAACTATAATCTCTTCGTTGTAAATCTACACATTTCATACATTAGTTTAACATATACAAGCTGTGTGCTTTCCTTTGATTTGCAACTTTAAATATAAATCTCTCCGGACTCTAATGCATTTTTGGAACTAGTTAACGGCTGGTAGAAATGGGTAAAGTTAAAGGCTCACCCACTGTGTGTAAAATCCTTATTATAGCATGTTGGCGTGGCAACATCATGCCTTAAATGAACCCCAAACAAATATAAGTAGAGGAAGAATAGGTTTGTTATATGTTTATAATTGAGACAATTTGATTAAGTAGTTCATTGTCTTTAATGGGAAGGACAAATGCTTGTAAACAAGGTTGGTAATGCTAATATTACAGTTCGACATTAAATGTCTGTTAAACTATAAAGAGAAATAAAAATGAAGTTGTTTCGTCTCCATGGATCTATTCAAGATTGAAGCGGTGATTCTATAGCTGGTCGGCAGAGGGCGACAGAGAAACGCTGGTTATTGTATAAAGGGCGGCATGTACAGATCAATTACATTTGTAGGATAGTGTTAGAATAACTCGTAATTCATGTCATGATGTGATTCATATGTTTAGGTTTATTGTATTCCGTGTTAATTCCATATTAAAATAAAATTCAGATTTATATCTCTATTAATGTGACTAATATCTGCCCTGATAGTTAAAACCTCTTTAAATGCTATTACAAATACATATTCGAGCAAGTAACGTATTTGGCATGCAAAACGCAATTTACAACTCTCGTAATATTTGCAATGATCTCATTTATAAGCCTGTCGAGCCGTACAAGCTCCTCAATGTTTAATGCACTTTCATATTACGACACGAAAGCGTTGCGAGGCAAACGCGCAACAGAGCGACGCGTCTTGATGTTGACGCACGAGCTTCTGGAAGAAAGTCCCGGAGCAGCGCGCGATGCTTGAACTGCGGCCTCGCGACCAATCGCTTCTCCAGTCGCAGCTGTCGAGGCAACACTGTTTCCGGGCAGACGAACGTGTGAGAGCAAAACAAGCACATTTCTGTCCCTCTCCAGGCAGCTTCATCCCGATCATCCATCTCAGCGGGTGACTGCCCTCTTCATGCATGTTATTGCCACATGCAAGCTGCTTACGGGGGCTGCGGCAAAGCCCACTAAAGAATAATAAAAGTTGTTGCTAGGAGTCTAGTAGCTCTTTCTAATTTGATGGAAATCGATTAAAAACCACCTAGTTGTTGGTTGTTAGACTACAAATGTTTTTTCTAGTCATGCACTTTTGTTGAATAAATACACAAAACACTATAATAAGGTGCATAAACATATAATGACACAAAATGCTTAAGGACTTGGGGAAAAAAAACAATGATTTGCACATAAACTATTGCTAAATGGACAGACGACATACAGACAACTGATTATAACCAGGACCTGTGTATCGTTTGATAAGGGGGAGCAACTCGATCCAGCTCAGAGCAGGTGATGTAAGAGCGATGGCATCACTTTCTGCTCTTTAAACACTAGCTGCATTAACGCTATAACGCCGTGGCCGGTCCTCCGCGCGCCTCTCAGACAAACAGTCCTGCGCCGACCCGGTGTCTTGACCAGGGGATTACGCGTGTCGGGTTCTGGTCGTTGCATCGCTGGGTTGTGTAAACACAAACTCAGCAATGACCTAATTGTTGTGACACTCCGACGATTAGCAACAAGAGCTCAGGGGAGAGAATGAAAAGGTGCCCGGGTTCGGCACCGTATCGCAGGGGACAGTGAGTCATCATCGTATTGCCTGTTACATTAGGTGACTGACTTCCATAGGTTTGATGAAGAAATGCGATCAGCGCTATTTAACCTATATAACACTATTTCACATTATATGCAGCACTATAATAGTGACATTTATTGACGTGAAATTATAATTTTATTTGGTTTTGCAAGTTTACAAAATCTATGCATTAGTAAATCAAATCTTTAAGGCATGGCTGTAACACTTCACAATAAGGTTTCATTTGTCAACATTACAATCAATGCCATAAAATAAGATGCAATAACAATGGACATTTCTTTAAAAGCATCTACTAAATTTTGGTTAGTGTAAAGGGAATGATAAGAATCAGTTGTCATTGCTTAAGTACAATCTAGTAAACGTCTGTTATGCTTCAAAGAAAAACAATGTCAGGGTTTGGTATGACAGGTTGACATTTTCCATTTTGAGTGAACTTTCATTTTAACATAAGTAGCCATCAACATCCAATATGTTTCTGTACAAAACAAATGACTGTGAAATTGAACAAGTGGCTGACACAAAAGACAGCACCCACTCCTGTCTAGTCAGTCGAAAGGAACTCTGCTGTGGGAAATTCCACAGCGCATAAACATGATTTGACTATAACATTCCTTCACTTTGTGTTAAAAATACCTAACATCAACAAGCCATTGTTTGGGGACTGTGAGAGTCACACGGGGTCACGATGGCAACAGCTGCACCCACCTCCCCATCCCCAAACTCATTAATACCGCTCTCCCTGTGCCTCAGCTTGCAACCATGTGTGAAATGATCCTTGATGATGGAGATGAGGTAATGCCTCCAGCAGCTCTGACATCACTATAGCCCCCCCACCGGTGCAATTGACCGTCACTTGGACATTGTGGTTTATATCTCAGTTCAATGAATGTGACACCTGTTATAGGTTTCACCAGCCAATTTTAAAACGTGTTTTATAATTCTGAAGAGCATTTAAAAGCTTGTTCAAATGTATTTGTATAGAAAAGGCTCTATGCTAGAATCGTGTGTTTTATTTCAGTGTGACCCACTTTAATTGGAGCCGACTGAAGACAGAGGTACAGTATATAATACATGTGCCACGGCACGGCGGGTAACAACAACGCAGTGTGGTTACAAGTGAAACACACTCGTGAGAGAGGAACATGCTGTGTTAGTTCCTTTCCTTTGAACAGTCACCAGTAAACACTCAAGAATGTGACTGAGTTGTTTATATTGCCAGTCATCTCACTTCTGCTTCTTTGGTAAAAAATAAAAAATCATACACAGCCATACAGTCAATTTATGTTTTTGTATTATTTATTATTGTGGTTTTAATGATTATTGCTTTTGTCTTATCAATACAGATAACGTGACTCAATCGATCAGCATTACTGTGAGTGTTTAATGACCATTGAATGCCATATAATTACAATTAAATGATGATTGGCTGATAAAATTGGTTATTATTTGTCCATTTAACATTTGCCTTATTTTGAGGTCATCGCTGACCTAAAAATTGTCTTTCGTATTTATAAAACATGTCACCCTGGCTTATGACTACTATTGATGAACACATAAATGGAGGGGGAGGGGGCTAAACACAATCTGCTTTAGCTATACAGACCTGTCTGTACAACCTGCAGGTCATTTTCTGGAGCCTGTCTCTCACCACCATCTCATTACCTTATAAAAGGTGTCAGTTGCCGTCATGTGCCTCCAACAGGGGCTGTTTACCAGACAATTAAGGATACAGCAATGAAAGTAATATATGAAAACTGAGGGGAAATGTGTATGTAGACAGCATGTAGGTTTATCAGATATCCTGCATGAGCGTTTGGGGGGAGGGGTCAAGTAAAGGATGATGTCATTGAGACAGTATACTTTAGCTTTACTCTCGTGTTCTTATACTCATGCCCACGTGCGTGTTTTGTTATGGTTACGATTGTGGTAATGATTGTAGGCTTTGCAGAGTCACATGGAGATGTGCACACAAAACAATCGATTCTTTCTAGAAATCTGGCTCTATCTCCAGGTAGTGAACTTTGATAGATAAGCAGATTGTTTGCAGTGGTAATGCAGACACTGGAACACTAGAGTAAAGGGAAAAGTTGTTTACAGGTGAAGGAACTGCCTTTTGTGTCATTTGAGCTTCATGGCAGCACAGTGAAATGAGTGCAAACATGTTACTTGTTGGTAACACAGTTGATCACCTATATATATATATATATATTGTACATTGTACATGTGTGTACATATATTAATGTCTATATGTATTCTATATGGGTGTATGTATTCTATACTGTGTAGTCTATACACAGTATAGACTATATATAATCAGTATCTATACAGACTATATATAATCAGTATATATAAATACACAGACTATATATAATCAATCTATATACAGGCTATGTAATTAGTAATATACCATCAACACAGGTAAAAAACATAAATAAATACAAAATAAATATTAATTTAATGATAAATAGTAACCAACAACAGAACAAGCCACAATATAAACAAGCCGCTATATATTTTAGGATGCAGCATTTATTTCATATTTGTCGTTTTATTTCAGGTAAAATTACAAGTATTTATTAATAAGAATGTATAGCATCCCACAGCCATCTGCGTGGGGTTGTATGTCCAAACATGTACTTGTGTTGGGGTTTCCCCAGTACACAGTGGGTGTCCCTCATCTGTCATGGGGTAGGAGGTCAGCAGATACTGGATAGAGAACTGGATAATGTATTCTCCTCCATCATGCATCTGATCTGCATATGAACAACACAAGCAGTCAAACGCTTCCACAGAAGTCAAAGGGGATCAAATCTGGGAATTCCCAATTAGTGTAATTAAAAAGATGAAAAAAGTGTTATTTTAAGATGATAAATACATAATCATTACCTTTATATATTTGTCAGCACAACCCCAGTGCATTACATAAAATATAAAAATAAAATAGCATTTTCATCAGATTTAAGGTTGGAATTTATCAAAGAAGTACCAAATATAATGGCTTAATATTACACTGTTTTCTGTATGGAAACAAAAAGGGACTCCAGTTAACAACATCAATGTAATACATCTAGAATCTAATACTGTAACTTATGCAGAACAACAATCTAAATAAATGAATGCATTCGTATGTTTTCACCATTTCCTAAACAGCAGATGCACGGTGTACCAACACATCGATAAAACGTGCATTATATAACACTGAACCTAAACTTTAAATCTCGCTGTCTATCTAAGGGAGACAAAGATCTGCATCATTACAGCAACACTTGCTGCCTGCGAGTAAACAAACGCTGGGCGGGTGAGGGGCTGCTGCCTCGGGGCTGCTGTCCTGCCTGGACTGTGTGTCTGTCCGTCCTCGCCACGCCCCCGATGATGAGCATGTCAGGGCTTGTTATGAACCACAAAAAGAGGGCGTGGCTTAGGTGGAACCCTTCGCGGGAGTGAAAGCGAGGCGCTGTCAATACTGCGCGTCTTAAATCGCCGTCGCGAGACACACTACAAGTTGCACTGAATTGTCACCCGGCGCATTAACTCCAGCAAAGCAATGAAGGGATTTAGCGAGTAAACGACAGTAAAAACAGAAAAGTGGAATATCATGCAAGGACAATCCATGAACTTCTGTTGTTGAAGCACGATCTTCGTTTTATCTGCCAAGGTGTCAGAAACAACTACAGCACCAGTTTAACCTGGAATATATATAATCTACTGACTTGGGAAAAAACGCTTTAGAGGTAGGGCTATATGTACTGTTGCGATGCATGCGTTGAATGTAAAGAGTGTTTCTGCGTGTGGATCAGATCAGGGTAACTTATTGTTTGGGGTCAGTAGATGTGGGGCATCTTCAATCATTTACGTGTTTAAAACGAGGATCACGATTAAAACGAAGTTTGTAACGATTTCAAATGGATCTGATAAATAAGACCGATGACTTGCAAATGTTTTGGCAACTACGTGATGCATTAAACTTTGATTTTGGACGACGTGTCACAAAATAAGTTGCGATTAAAAGCATCACGTGGATTATTACGGTTTTAACTTGCATGTTAAGGGCTGTGTTGGATTTCGTCACGTCTGCACCGGTTAGGATACGTACAGATCAGTGTAAACACGAACCAGAGCATTTTTTGACACGCAACTGTGTTTTATGTCATTTATATCGTATCATCAGTTTCCAAAGTCTTCCTCCTCCTCCTCCTCTTTACTCGAGTTTTCGGGGTTGCATCACCCGAGACCGGCTCCGGTGTTTGTGACACTTTTCCGACGCTTTATACTTTCCACGTTTAACCGATTGAGGAAAATGGGTAAATTCGTGACGCAATAAGGAAAATGTAATACTGCAATGTAGGTGTTTAATGCATGAAGTTGTACGACATGTTAAACGCGGGAGAAACGTCGCGTGAACCGCGTGACGTCGCGCGCACGGATTTGTTTACAAACATCCTCCAGCACGAGGGCGTCGTTTCTGCCATCTTGCGGACGCCCAAAATATAGGTTGCCGGGTCAGATATGAAATGAACAAACTATGAAAAGTACCGGTACATGTTTGATTTTTATGCTTTTCTCAAATCCACCCATGCTTGAAAGTTTTTTCTGTAAGTGTCTCAACTATTTGTCCACAGATCTAAATCAATAGCTTTCTGTTTCAATTTATTTTAAGTTTGAGTTTCATTTAATGACATTAATGTCATTGTGTGTTCTCTTGCATTTTAAAGTGTTTACATGCAGGTCTGATGTTTGATACAGTATTATGTCTTTCTTTCCTGTGTAAAGGCTGTGTCTGGTATGGCCAGACCAGAGATGGAAAGCAGTGTAGACAATCGCAACCCTGTGGCACCGCAGAGCTGCAGGATGGTGGTTCTGCGACAGGACGCCTGGCCTAGCGGCAGCATCGTTCCTCCCTGCCACCGACGCCGGACCGTCGCTACTCAGACCAGCACTGTCTCTGCGCCTCTACCCCTCATCCCCACACTAGATGCCTTCAGCTCGGACAACGTTCAGGAACAGGACAATTCACTCAGGGACAATACAGGTAGGCCTCATCAAAGAAAAGCTAAAGTGAAAATAATTAGCATAAAATATGTAAATGAGGTTTGGAGGACCATCACTAGTTGTCACTTAAGGGTTAAACTGCACCAGGAAGTCCCCGGTACCCCCTCCCTCTACCGCTCCTCCCTAGTTAGTGTGCTCTTACTAGGCATGTTAAGACTTGTTTTCTGCTGTTGGCTTCATGTCAAACGTGTCTCACTCCACAAAGCAGTCTGTCACAGAGAAACAGCGTCGTCTCAACGCTGCGGTCTTCCTCGCGCCTTTTCTCGTCATTCTCTGTTCCTCGTGTTTGTAACCTCACTCCAGATATCAGTTCAACTTATCTTCTGTTGACACTTTAAAGGTTTCCTCACTAGCCACCCATGGTCCCACCCAGTCCTCCAGTTGTCCACCCTATCCCAACCCTCCATTTATTCCTGTCCACCAATGGCTGGCGTTCAGCTCAGGCTGCGCCGGCTTGCAGTTACCCTGGCAACAAGCCAGAACACAGCGCTCTCCCGCTCGTTCTAGTCACCTGCGTTGAGGATCATCAAAATCTCGCTAATCTTCTGCATGGAGGCATTTTCTCAGTGCACAGTTAATACTGGCGCTCGTGCTGTGAGGGAGCAAGAAATAAATTGCATTGAGCCAAAGTCATAAACATGCACAGCATTAAATGTGATATATAATGCAAATACTATAAGTATGTGGAGTTATGGAGCATGTGTATAGTTCTGTTCTTGCGAGTTCCCTTCTATAATATTTATTGTGTGTATGTTTTTTGTTCCTATTTGTAGTATAAAATGTCTGTTTTTTACCACAGAGCTGCACTCAGATAACACAAAGATTCTTATTCTTAATTCTTATTAAATATTTTTATCTTAAAACTTTTTTAAAACTGAGGGAGAAATAGAAGATTTTTGGACACAACAGTAATACACGACGTCTTAGATGCACAGATTTAACTGACAAAGGTTTACTTCTGAGATGGGGGTGCGGGGGTCTCAACAAGTATGACAGGTGGGCATTGGGATTTAAAGAATAAACTCTGAAGCCTCTTCGCTATTCGCTGTTGTAAGTGGGGTTGTTAAATTGGGTCATTTGGTTGCCAGGTGTCACAGAAGGTTAGTAAGTCCACACTTCATGCCCTAAGGAGCTAAAAGTTAAAGGTTGAGTTTAAGAAGGGGGTTCAATGTGTATTAGAACAGCTCCTCCCTCAGAGTTGATATATTATCTTCTTCCTGCTGTCGCTTTAACAATGAGGACTTGAGATTTGCAACCATTGGAGCAGAACAGAGGCTCAAACTACATACACTGATTTCACTGTAGAAGCTAGAACGCTAACATGCTGATGTTATTTAAAATATCAAACATCACACAGCGTTCACCTGTATTTCTGTGTAACAAAACAACCATTGTGGCTCGACACATGACCTTCTCTGCTTATTAAAGGTAGCGTACTTAAACAAATAATGGCATTAGCTAACTGCTGTACATGAAATCCCTCTGCTATTGTAATCTTTGATGAAACCATATTTGGATAGATTACTGACTTCTTTGCATGTCTGTGTGTTATATGGTTGTTTGAATAACGCAACGAATAACAAGTGACCCTAAATAACCCAGTGTGACATTGACACTGCCTCAGTTATGTTATTTGTCTATTGTTAACGTTACATCAGTACTTTATTATTTAAACCAGGAGACCTAACTGAGCTGCAGTGCTGGTATGACATACTACTAGATAGTATGTCAACAAATGATGACAAACACTTTAGACATGCACTACTTGTCATTTAAGATCAAGCAGTAAAAAGAGCCACAGGTGGAGTAATTTTAAACTGAGGGACATAAATAAGTGACTAACAAAAGACAATAACAAGAATAAAAAGAAAGATAAAAATAGAAGTAGAGTACAGAAGTTGACTTCATTTGCATGCTTCACCCTTCATATTTGTTGTTCATTTCTTCTGCCTCAGGTACAGAACAGGAAGTCTCCAGGCCCAGAGATGGGCAGCTGCCCTTGGCTGACCTACTACCAGACAACCAGAGCCCCCCGGAAGACTCTGGTGGTCAGAACAATCCCCGGCTGGAGGAGCGGGCGGTGGAGAGGTTGGCAATACAGCTGAGGACCATCGGAGACGAGATGAATGCGTTTTTACTTCAGAGGGTGAGGATCGTGTTTGTCTATGAAGCTTAAACATGCCGTTGCTTTTGCCCAAGTGTCTTTAAGCATCATAAAGTAAACACTGTAGGCACATACGGTGTCTCTGTTTGTTAATAAGGGAGGGTGTGCGCAAATGTACCCTCCAGTGTGTCTTCTAGTAAATGGATCAATATGGTATTCACAAGCCTTTAGTGAGTGTGTTGACTGGAGTCGAGTTTCCAGTTGTGGCTGAACTTAATAACCTTCCCCTCCCTCTCTCTCTCTTTTGCTCGCTCACTCCGTATCCCTGTTGTATCGCGTGAGGAGTTTTGGTCAGGGAGGCAGGCAGGAGTAAACAGAGGCTAATCTCCCCTCCCCCCACAAAACCCACCTCCCCTCCTTTACTCAGACAAACACACATGACCTCACTGCTTGCTTTCGGTGTGCGTTTCTCCAGCCTGCACTACCCAGTGAAAATTTAATGGCTCAGAAGTTGCTCTTTTATGGCTCGCAAGTCTTCATTGTGTTCTCATTGTGTTTTAATTAAGCGTTAACTTTGTCTCAGATGTTTGTCCTAAACTGTGTAGAAGACAACAAGAACATAAGAATGTAGAACTATGAAATGTTTATGGACAGATCAGATCATTTGTTTTGCAAAAACATGATGAGAAATATTTGAGTTTATACTGGCACCTATGAGCGCAGAGAGAGACAAGTGAGTTTTCTAGAGATTCCAGGAGAAAGTCTGAGACACAGAACAGCTTCATTTACTTTACTGCTGTTTAGGAAAAAAAGATCCCATTTAGTTTTTTTCATTACAGCTTGGACATTGTTTACCGGCTTGTGTCCTCAAGT
Source organism: Yasuhikotakia modesta (assembly GCA_036877545.1). Classification (NCBI taxonomy): domain Eukaryota; kingdom Metazoa; phylum Chordata; class Actinopteri; order Cypriniformes; family Botiidae; genus Yasuhikotakia; species Yasuhikotakia modesta. The sequence continues at coordinate 36,889 of JBAJNP010001488.1, forward strand.
GCACTCAGTCCTTGTCTTTTCCTGTCAAGCATTTGCATGTAGATCACTTTTTTACATTTGTCCCAGTTTCTCTCGCACAAACACTAACACATGCTTACGCACACCTGTACCAACACACGCAAAGTAATAAAAGCCAGCACGCCTGGTCGGGGCAGCTGCCGGCACAGTCACGTGTAGAAAGTCTGTGACCTGTCGAGTGGCACCACTGAACTTTGATACCAGTGTGTTTTTTTGGAAGCAGCTTTGTTTACCGTAAGGTTGTAGAAAGAATGACACGGCAGGGACTTCCCTAAACACAGCAGAGCAACAAAAGCTGAGCTGTGTGTACGTTCTTGTGTCAGAGAAGAGCAGGAGAACATTTTTCTTCCCTCATGTGTCGCTGGAGAACCACAGAGTTCCTCCTCCTGTTCTCCTCTAGTCACTCACTGTTCTGTTTCTAATAATGTTCTGTTGGTCACTTTTATGGTTTATGTGTCACCATTTTTACTTTCAATTTTAGTTGTTCCACACAACTAACAGTTCCACACAACAACAGTTCAAAGATAAGGACAGAATATTGAGAAATACATTTTTGTAACACTTAAGTTTTTAAAATAAAATAAATAATAATATAATGTATCAAAGTGTAAAATATTCGATTACCCTGTTTGTGAAATTCACAAACGACTGGCCATAGAAAGACATTTTTAATTGAAATAAATTAATTAAAAGGTGTTAGAATCCTGCCTGTCATTTCTTCAATATTCGTTCTTATTTTCCCTCATTCTCTCTTATTTAACCCACCCCCCATGAGAACTTATTTTTAGTGGATGACTCATAGCAGCTGTTGACGCGTATGCGCCGCCTCTCCTGACTCCAGTGTGCAGACATTGTCTGTCTGGGACTGCGCCGCCCCACCCTCTATCTGTGTACACACTCACGCACCTACGTGCTAATGTAAACCCTGATAATGTCTTCAAAATTTCCTGCACAAGACATGACACACTCCCACTCAGACACAGATCATCAGCTTTGTGTTCAGCGCAAACATTTCTATTGGTCAACAAAGTTCTGGTGATTATCTCTCACCTGCTTTAGTACAGAAGTTTTAAGAGGAGGTGGAACAGCTAATTACATAAAAAAGGTTCTAAAATTCACTTTCCACCTAGTGAAGAAACTAATCAGAGATCTCAGATTGACTTTACTGGGGCGGTTTGTTTCACAGGCAGATGATTAGAAGGAAATCGGAAGTCTAAGTAGGTCAGCCGTCCTCTTCTGCAGTCCCTGAACACTTGGAAACAATGTTCAAAAGGCAGCATTTTAAAAGTTACTTTTTATTGCACGCAGCACAAATGTGAACACACTGTGAGCTAATTCTCTTCTTCTCTGTTTCAGAACGCTGTCCCGCCCTGGCAGAACTGGGGGGCTGTGTACCACTGGCTCACGGCCTTCATTGCAGACACCATCAACACGCTGTACCAGCACAGACTCAGATAAACAGACGGGTTTATGTCACAGGAAGAGCGCCGGCGCTCTCCCGCCGACCACTTACAAACTGTTTCTACTCTGGGATTTTTCTGCAGGATCAGATATCATTAGTTCGTTTCATTACCTGTGATTTTTTTCCATTTGTTTGTTTGGGTACGTTTTGTATATCGGTTTCTTTCTGTTGTTTTCTGTTGGTAACTTTTTTCCAATGGATTTTGATGTAGCATTGAAGTTCTGTAGCGACTGAAGTGTGTGTCCCGGTATAGACATCAGGAGGTGATGTGTGTCTGTCAAATGTGAAGCGCAACCAGTACCAGGGTACTCAGATTGGTTTGTTTTCTGTGCATTCTGCGACTGCTTTTGCATGTTCAGCTGCAGCGCCCGGAGGTTAAAGCCCGGTTGCTCTCAAGCTCAGAGATTGATTAGATCTGTATAGCGCCTCAGGCCCAGAAGTGCTTTATCTGTCATGAGTTCCCATCTCAGCTGCCTTACAGGAGCAATAATCACCGCCGCATTATCAGTCACCGCCGGCGCAGAGCACATGCTAGCCCCCCATTAATGGAAAACGGGTGCTAATTATCAAGACTATCAAGATAATGGAACGCATAGCAGAGTAAAGCACACATAATATGTTATTGGAGCACAGTAGCATTGTGCCTTTCCAACACCCTTGTTTTTGAGCCCACCAATTACTAAAGCCATGGGGGACAATCACAATTGGCTTGCAGGTGCTCTGTTGCCTCCCCTACCTGAATCTACACTTAGGGACACAAAATTGCCACTTAATTCCAAGATTGGTCACCTCCAATGGAGGTACTGGAGTAAGGTGGGAAGCCTTTTGGGAAAGCCAGGCCAATGAAATGGCTGGATAGCAGTGTTAATATTTGTATGGATTACACGTGTACATATTTTGTGAGAAAACGATAGAAGGAACTGGGAGTTCTTTTTCTTATGTGGTGTGTATATTTTGATGAAATGTTATGACCTAGAAGTACTTAATTTTAAGTTCCTTTTTTCTGTTTCAGAGCGGTATGAACAGTTTGTTGTGTTCTTCCATTATTCCAGACCAGCACTGGGAAGCAATTTGTGTTCCAAAATTTAAATATCTACAGTTCTGTAACATCAGTGAAAATCACCATTTAAACATACTTGTTTGTAATGAAGTTGAGAAGCACAGGCTAAATTATTTTGTACATCCATTTGTACATTTGGTTTTTTGACTGATGAATGATTAGGTGTATTAACTGAGCATTGAGATATTCATTAGTGTTGTGTTCCGTGGACAAAATATCTCAATTTATTTGTTAATACTTGCCTAAAACATTCAATTTTTCTGCTGTAATTTATTTGTCTACAAATACGGTCAAATTATTGTTAAAGAAAAACAATAATAATAACCTGAGCCAAACCTTTGTCATACTTGAACAGACGTGTTCTGTATGAATCAATGTGAAGGCCACCCATTGTTCACAGAAACAGTTGATTTCCTGAGGCTGTTATCTGGATTAGCCTTTACGGACGCATAACACTGGTTATGGGTTTAAGCACTTCCCTCAAATACCACTTTTAAAAAACAGGAAAATCCCTTTAACCACTCATTTGCCACTTAATAATGTGGGTACAGAATATTCATGACATTTCGTGGACCAGACATGTTTCTCCTGTGGCTTTCCTCATGACTTCCTGTATGAAACAGTAGCGCGGTCCACTTCCTGTGGCCGCCTTGTGACCTATGGATACCTTTGTTCTCTGATGCAGCCTCTCACTGAAGTAAAAGCCTTATATGTAGTCAGATTTACACTACTCTCATGTCAGACTCATTTTTGTACTTTTGCCATTTGAATTTTTCTATGTAAAATTTCTATATGAATTTTGTATGTTTTTTTTCCTTACCGTTTTCAATAAATATGAGAAATGTATCAGTGTTTTGATGCCTGTTTATTTCTTTAGGTATATCTTCAAATCCAGCCGTCAAAAACTAAAAAGTGTTGAATAAAAAAAATGACATGTTCAATGTTGTCTCAGTAAAGGACGTTGACCAAACATTAGATGAACAGAATGAACTGTTTTAAGCATATTTCATCTGATATGAATAGAAATTTGCACATTGTTAGGAACACCACGTCACTCAGAAGAACAAGATGTGATAGATTGTGATTCTCCGATCTTTGTGTGCCCAGATCGGTTAACATACAAACTCATTCAGGCTTTACTACAGTTTATAAGGGCTGTTGATCATTTGAGAACAGTTCCTTATCCCATGGTATGTTTATGCAGTTTATTGCTGGAGGCAACACATCTGTTGAGGGGAAGAACACTGCCTTAGGGGGCTCCTTCGAGATAAGGGGAAGGTTGCTTAATTACAACAAGGAGCTTAACACAGTGTCCATTAATCCTGCTCTCCTAATCCAACGAAAGAGCAACGGGTTCTTCATCAGACATGGTCTCTTTACAGCTGAGGTCGTTTCATTTCATGCTCTTTTGAGAAAGAATGAGAAAATGTTTTGTAACCTGTCTTGAACAGAACTGTGAAGAATTTAGGCATTTATACTTCCTTATATTTGGACAAATCTGCACTTTACTGAAGTACTATTTAAGTCAAATACAAAGAGAAAGAATATTACACAATTTAATTTAGTTTATTGAAGAACACAAATTCAAGATCATTGTGACAAAATGGTTTAGCTTATCGGATATCTCCACTGAGAACAAACAATCTGATTCCATGCACATGATCTCACATGCATGTGGGAGTTTCTTTGTTACTGAACTTTAACTCAAAATCTCTGTTCTGTTATAATTAGCATGGCACAGTTAAAAATGTTTTCCATATTGATTGAAACCTTCAATGATTACAATCTACAGATCATGTGGGCCATTAGTAATACCTGGTAAAATGTTTCCACTGTTAAAAGTTCTCCCTGAATCTTAGAAAAAACGGTTACATGATATTTAGTTGCCACTCCCACACGAGTTGCTTAACCGGGGTGACCGGTTTCTCAGCTGAGTCATACACACTCTATTTCTGCACTGTCACATGTTTATTATCCATTTCGGGCCTAAAGTCTGATTTTGCATGTCTGCAGTGGTGTCACATCGTATAGCCATGCCAAAGTCCACCTGCAATGTAGGGTGACAAGTTCAGCACATTCGACTTGTCTATCTAATGAGGAAGTCAGTTTAAAGTATGTTCCCCAGTATCTGGTTAGGCTATGACTTTTCAGCTGTTAAATTATCTCTAGCTGTCTCCAGCTGGACAGGCAGGATAATTATCCTTCTGCCAAGTCGTAACAATCAAAACACATGATTTTCTTCTCGCCTCGAAGTCATAAACCGACCGTACCGGTCCAAATTACATATCTAGGCTGAGCATACAAAGAACTTCCCTGTATGAAAGTCACGAAATAAACCCTCAACTAGACGAGATATGTCAAGTTAAAGCCTCAGGCTTTCTGCACATTTTCAGAATGATAACAGGCACCTAAAAAAAATTCACCTAAGCCTCATTTTACAGCAGGAATGGGAGCCTATTTATTTCTGAAATAAATTGCTTAAGGGAGCGTCTGATATTTCCTCATTCGTTTAAAATTTGTTTGCTTGATTTATACCATTTCTTGTTTCAGATGTATCTTCACAAACAGATTCTATGATCATTTCTGAGATCCAAAACAGCAGAAGAGACGCAATCCAGTTCAACATTGTCTTTATTTTAATACAAAAACATAGAAATCACAAGTTTAACCCGGGTGAAAATGTGCGCATCTATATTTATGAGCGAGTAAATACATAAAAAACATGCTGCTGCTCTTGGCATCAATTAACATGTGGCATACTGCTACGCAAAGGTACGGTCCAAAGACAGATTTTGATGCCTGCGGCCACTGGCAGTAGACGAGCTCCATGTTGTTCTGAGAGCGCAACCGCATATCGCATGCGCTCGACTCTCTGCGTTCTCCAGGGGCCACTTATTTGGATCCAAAGTAATCGACCACCCCGCTGCCCTTCAGTCCATCGAAGAAGAAAAAGTTCCTGTGAGGAGCGTCTCTCTGAGACAAAGCCTGTAAAACACAAGCGAGAAATGAAAACATTAGCCCCATCTTCAGACACGTCACTCGCTATACCCAGATCTAGACGCCGTAGTTCTACAGAGATCTAGAATTTTAATCAATTTTCAGTAGCTAACTGCTCTGATTGAACACATTGGTCACATTGTCGTAGTCGTGGCGGAGACTGATGGGCAAGGGGCGGTGAAAGCGGAGAGCCATATGCGAATTTCAGCCTGTTTCATCATGCAGGGAGATGGCGAGACAGCCTGGCCTCACTCCACTTCCATGTGGGTTCGAGGCCTGCTTAGCCACCGCTCCTGAGACTCCATCACCCCACACAGCTATAATCTCCACCCTCACAGAGCTCCATCACATCCCGGCCTGAGCCATGACATCACCCTCCAAGACAGATACAGTATTGACGTTTTACCGTCAGCCTCTAATAAACCTGTTTTAAATGGTTTAATGCAGACATCTGTATGTACATACAGCCTGCGTATATCCTCCTTCAGTCTAGAATCAAAAGACATGTGTAATTATCTACTCTGGAGTCACAGATTATGTCACAATGATTTAAGTTATTTAATCTTGGGCAGATTATAGAATTATATGCAAATATTTCATGCAGTCGCCGCTGTATTTCATCAGTGACCGGAGCATTACCTCGTCATTTCTGGCATTTATACTCTGTCAACAGATAAAAGTTTTGGATTTAGCCCAGATTCTGATGGAGAGGGCAGCTGCCATATGTTCCTTACTGTGCCATCAGATAGCTAGTGAAAGTGGCATGTTATTGAGCAGAAAATCTACGGCTTTGCCGAAATGAAATAAAAGAACGAATGGAAATGTTAAAATAATATTGCACAGTGAATGCAAGAAAAGCTGAATCAACAGCAACTGTAACAAATCAACTTATTTTTATAGTAAAAAACAATATGCCACAAATTAGCCAGAATATTCTATTGAAGGCAAACGTATGAAAGATCTCACCTTGACTATCTCCTGACCAAGAACTCCACCGACCACAGCACACACTGGAGCCATCTCAGAGAAACAGTAACTGCAAGAGGAATAAGAACAAGACAGTAAACAACAGTGAAAGAGTTAAAGAGAAATGACTGTCAACTGGTTGTCGAACTAACTAGTTGATTAATCCGATCGACTGGTTTATCTACATTTGTTCCAGATGGACGTCTTTGTCCATTGCTGCCATTTGTGCTGTTTTTGAGCGTTTCATCAAAAGCATCATGTTCATAAGAATGCTTTTAAGCGTGTCGTATTAAAAATAGCCCAAGTATTTAAAAGTGTCTTGAGACCCTTGCATTCTGTTCCATTCCGTTGCGTTCCATCTAGTTGTTTTTGAATGCTAGAGCGCATCTGGTACGCCCACAACATAACGGTTCCCAAAAAACATATCTAACCTAACTGGTTGACAACCAATTAGCTGACAAGTTGCCAAACCCACAACTTGTCAATTTTGAAAGTTTTGTACATCCCTAGATGGTGAGTATGAAAACATTGGAGAATAAATGTCTACAGCGAACTTCTCATACACGTACCTGATGAAGGTGTTGGGGAGCAGATCCATGCTAACGCCCATGGTCTCAAGAACATCATCACGGATTTGCAGGAGTAGGTGAGAGTCCTCTGAGAAGCTTCCTGACTGAGGACTGCGACCTTTATCTGTACGAAACTTCAGAAGTACTGTCAGAGGAAACAAATAAGAGATAAAGAGTGGGTTTTCCATCTTTAAACAGTATTTGAGTGGAGGGGAAGATGTATTTGGAGATTAGGCTCTTCTCCAAGTGGCATCACAAAGTATCGCTTCCCCTTTCAGCTGCCCACCGACTACAACACAGTGAACTCCAGCCTACAACATTTCCACCTGGCAGCATAGCTCACAAACACATACTTCAAAGAAACACCCACCCACTCTTTTATGCTATCTCGCTTTCTCTGTCAGATAAATGAAATTACAAGTTTCATAGGTGAATTTTTATACAATCTTCTTCAGACACCAGATTGTGAAAGCTACATCAAACAACATCTGAGGGTTTTGGAAAAACCAAAAAAACACTGATGCAATATCAGTCTAGTCTCACCACTGCATCAATAAAACCTCAAATCATTGAGCTAAGACACAGGAAGCAGTTCTTCCTCAAATGGTTTTTGAACTGATATGTGGTATTTTTGAGCACAGCAATATAAGTAAAGTCTTGCTTCAGTACACAAATAGGAAGTGCTATTTTTTTCCATCAGTGCAATAGTACATGCTAAGGGAGGAGTTGTGGTAACAGTGGAGTTTATAATGATAGACTGGTGTGGAGGTGGCATGTTTTGTGTTTGAGGGTCGCTGCACATGACTGGCCACGGACAGCCTGTGATGGAAAAATGAGCTTCATTTTCAAAAGAGGTATATGAGGCACGTTCAGACGACAACAGGTGAGCACTAATATAAAGTCAGATGATATCTATAATTACACAGAAGATCAACTGGCCCTCCCCTGATAACTGTCTACTATTGAATACAGGAAGATAATGCATTCAGACATGTCTTCAGTTCTCTAAGCTAGTGGATCTATACAACACTCACAATTTCTACCCAATACCATTCTAGAGTTTGGCATAACAGTAAATATTTACATGCAAAATCTTTAGCTTTTTAAAGTGCTTCTTTTGCCTGTTTTAAATAATTTCAAGTCATTTTGAGGCCTCCTTAGATATTTGTTTAGGTCCACTAGCGGATCCTGGCTAAACCAATTGTTTCTATAAAGCGTGCATTTGATGCGTGGTGACCATACAGTTCCAGAGCAGGTGAGTATTTAAACATTGATGAGTATTTAAACATTGTGAATTTGCACCTTGCAAAAGGAAGTAGTCCATAGGAACTCGCTTCATGTTGCTTTTGGCTTTCTCATTACTCCAGTCAACCTCCAGGGCTTCCTTCAGGGAGCAGAAACTGACCGTCTTCAAAGAAAGACAAGTCAAAAGCAGAGAAAATAACATTAGGAAAATTAAAGCAATGATTATTAACTCCCTTACCTTCTTCACCATAGTGGTCTCATTGGGGTCAATCTTTGGTTTCTTTGCCTCCGGACCATCATTGGCCTCGTTTGAGCTCTTCACTACTTTGGGCTTCTCTCTGGCAAGGTTAAACCAAACCATTAATAACTCTCATTAAAATCAAACACAAAAATGTGTTCGTTTCCTCACTCTACATAATGATGCTCCTGGCCAAGGTCGGAGAACATGTATCCGTGGTAACCAAAGACGTCTCCACAGAAGACCTTGATGTTCCTGGAGGCACACAGTTGATCCACTCTTACCATGAGGTCCTTGGAGCACCCGGTTAGGCAAACCTGAACAAAAAATATCATGCTTTAGTACATAGTCGTTCTCAAAATCTTGCCACTGCTTGGTGGAGCTTGAAGGACCTTCAAAACACATCTACATGGGTGCAACCAGAACATTGTCAAGTTGGCAATGGCAGACAACTGACCAAACATTGGCACATTTTATCTGAGGTACCAAACCTCTAACGGCCCGTTTTGGGTTTGAGATAAGAATTGGGTGGCATATTAATACATTGCTTTGTTTACATCCAAGATGTTAATGGCACATAAAGTTCCATGATGCGTTAACTGGGTGGATCCATCAGCACAGCTGCATGATCTTTTTATCTACAAACTTGAGTTTGTTTACCATTGATCTTGTGGTTTACTTTCCTTATCAGAACACTATCTGCAGCCTCATGACCTCGCAAGAAGTTCACCCCCAGTGAAGTGACTATCTAAGCAGGCCTTTTCAAAAGGGGTTCAGAGGTTATGTAATCTTCACCTGAACATCAACAACACTTCTAAGAAATGCTTTCGCAATAAACCAATGCCCTGAGGAGTCACACCTACTGCTTTTGGGACGGGGGCACGCAAGGAAAAATCTAAAAGCTGTGGCAAGACATTTACTATTTTTTGACATTCTTCCTGTGAGCGTTTTGTGGCTCCAGGCAGCCAAGCAGCTCTAGAAACCACATTTCGATCACGCAGTGACCTCTAGAGGACACAAAGAAGAAACGGATCCTTAAACAAACCTACCAGCATCTACCATAATGGCTCCTTTACAGACCTGCCACTTGACATCTCTGTTTATGTGGAAATTCTGTTTAAAACACTATTCCTAGATTATAATGCTACTAATGACCTACTAAATTTGTCTCTGGCAAATGAAACCAGTTGATTAATAACTTTATTAGGACACAATACACAGACTAGTTAAATAAAACATTTACCTGAATGAAAAATTTTCATTGAAAATGACAAATTTACCTTTGTAACTATAACACCACAAGGCAAAACATGCATGTAGTAGTCTTTGTATTATAATACCAAAAATAGTAATTTATTAAGTTACTGTAGCTCAACTGAATTGATTCCCAAATAACATGTAAAGCACAAATTATCTCATAAATAATACTCATGAAATAATACTCATAAGTATGTACCTGTGCATTTAATCTTGCCGACGAATTGCTAAAGCAGTGGTATGTTAAAATGTTTATAATGCTGTTGCTTCCTAAATTTCCATTGTGTAGTAAGAAATTGTCTTCACACACATACCCAACAGAAGACAAAAACACTCACACACAATGTTTCCTCTGCATTTCTCTAAAATGTATCAGAGGTAGATGAAAGAGAATAGATGATGTTAAACACCCCCTCCCTCTTTTTGTCTCCCACCTTCTCGCCCCCTCCTTCTAAACTCTCACTAGCACTCCCAAAGGGAGATTTCAGATGGCTCCCAGACAGGCAGAAGATGAAAGACTGTCTGTCAGTGCTTTGAACAGTGTTTGTGTGCTGACTGCACCATCCACAGCCAACAACAAGTTCTGATATTAAGAAAACATGGCTTGGACAACAGAACGTAGACATGAAAAAGACCAAACTAACTAGAGTTTGCCTCTGTGTCTAGATCTGTTCATGGATGGGTTCATGCCGAGGTCATAAAACAAAACACAGCATAAAAAACCTATAATGTGTTAAAACAAATGTGTATAGAGACATATAACGAACATTAAAAGCACAGGGAAAACAATACAGGTATTTGCAGAAATGCGCTGTTGTGAAATGTCACACATTTCTATCAATCATAAAACAATGTCATAATATCAAGGTTGCCAGGTCTGTGCAACCCTCTTGTACCCAATATATTTGACCATATTTTCCTGTCACTGTTATGCATTACACACAATCTGATCTAAAAAATCACTGTATTGTAGTATATAGCAAAATATTTAAATACTAGTATTCCAAGCAAATAAAATTCTTGGGATTTGTGCATCATTTACCCCATGGAAAACAAGACCACCTGTGGCGACATTTTAAAGGTAGTCCAATTATGTGGAAAAAATACAGACCTGGCAACATTACCATAGACGATCCTAGACGTCAATAGTAAAGCTGATCATTACTTTGATTTAACTTTTTTGTCTTGCATGGTAATATTACTAGTACAATGCAGCTTGCAGGTACTTACTGCATCAAACTGGTAGAAAAAGTCATCTGATTTGCTTTCCACTGGTTCTGTGTCTGCCTTCACTTCTACCATTGGGTTAAGGAACTGTGCTCTCTCCAGAGAGGCCTGGGCTTGATTCTGACCGTCTGCATCCACTGGGATCAGAAACTGAGCTCGTCTGGACTCCTCTGTCACCTGATTGGTCATTGAAAACAAGGCTTGAATGGATATGTACCTTTTAATGTGATGTTATGAGTAATAAACTTACAGAACAACACTTTTTTAATACCTGCTCATGATCCAGCAGAGTCAATGCTTTCACTCCAGCCAAAATAAGGTTCTTTGCAATCTCGGCACCAAGACCCCTCAGTCCAACGAGCAATACTCGTGACCCTCTAAGCCTAAAAATATAACGTATACATTATATGTAATAACTACATTAGATGTTATTTTATATTTGCCTAGAAAATGAATCAAATAGATGATCATTCCATATTCAGACAAAATGCAAAAACACAAGTGTAACTTAGTGCTTTTTTAAACATAAAACTTGACAAAGTCTTAAAACATGAAAACGTTCTGGGTTATTTATTTATTAAATGCGATTTAACATTACAATACCTTAGTAATGTGAGCACAACCAATGCATTTTGTTTTATAATCTTCACAAACCTTTTTTGAGCATCCAGACCCCAGAGGCGAATCTGGCGATCATACTGTGCAGCCTCCTCTTCGCTAATAATACTGTCTTCTTTATCGATTGTGTCGATCATTTCAAATGAGGACTGTTTTGATATATGATGCAGAATATCCCGATGTTTCTGACTACTCTGAACTATACGCTATTATTCTCTCTCCATTCAATGGGACAGACGTGCCGCTCTGCGCTCGTAAAGGCGCAGAATGATGACGTTAGAGTTATGAGAACACGGCATTCGCTGTACAACAGTGAAACCTTATACAAAGTTATTTAAACCATACAGTGGAATAAAAATAAGGCACTTATTTGCACTATCGACATATACGTTAGCTTATAATAAAGACACAGAGGTCAATCGTAAAGCAAACGTATAGTATGTTGGGCGCATTTTACAACAGTCTCAATTTTTTTACTTATAATGTATTTGCATCTGTAAATGACTAAAATATCATTTTCATCATCACATATATTTACTGTCTGAATATACGACCCATTTGGTCTTCGGGACCCAGTCGGTCATTTTCGTAACTGACGTCACCTCGCAGCGCATAGCCCCGCCCCTTCTCTTCTACCAGGAGAAGAAGCGTCGCCATTTTAAGTGAACGAGTTTCATTTCACATCGCAACTGTAGGACGGAGAACCTCAGGAACGTTTTCAACCTATTTCTCTTTTAAACTGTTAATGGGGAATTGACTTCTATGAACTGAATCTCTTCCTAATGCCAATCAACAAGTAGATCAAAGTCAAGTAACGCATATTACAGTTGATTTTTTGCACTGAATGTATTACGTTAGAGGAAATGGCTGTGGAAAGCATGACTGTCCATCCAAACTCCCCAACAGCCAACCACGAACACAACAGCCTTCTCACTGACGAAAGGTCGAGTAATATCATCATATTTCTATCCAACTATTGATTTGTCCTTTGCTTTTTTCCAAACACAAAAAGCACGGGCATTTGCTTTTTCTTTCAAAGGGATTAAAGTCGCCTTTTCTGGGAAACGTACAGAGGTAACGAGACGCCATCTTGAAACGTTACACAGCGCAATCTGGAAGGTCATACCCGAATCAGGAAAAACGTTCACGATATTATCACATTTATATTTTCAATCACTTTTCGGTGCTTTTTAAAGCGATCGAAGACCGAGTTGGCCACAGCTACGCCTATAACATGGGTTTAGTGCCTCGTCACAGATACAGGACAAAAGACAAACACGAGTAAACAACATCAGTTTTATTAACAGAGCGTTAAAATACACTTTAATATTAAACGCACTGTAATATGGCGATAAACGTTCGCGTAACGGGTAAATTCCTCCCAGGTCGACAGAGTAAATAACGTGTAATTTTATTTTTGGCGAGGCCTAGCGATCAAAGCTAGCGGTGCTAACAGTTAGCCTCTGATTTACCAACAACAACACGGCTAGCGGAAGCAAACGTGTAGCGACAGGCTAGCGGGCTTTATGTCGTTCCCGGTTGATAAATCCGTCGTTAACTTAGTTAGTTATCGAGTTCGGTACGGCGACGGTTAACGTAACGCAATTTTTATCGGTTCGTGGTTGTTTTTAACCTACGTTCATTTGTTACATTTAAAACTGCGGGTTAAGCGACGAGCTGCGCACTTTATTTTAATAGAGGCAAAACCGTAGTAGGTTTAATACATATATTTTTATTAATTACGCATTATATTAAGTATATATTTAGTATACAAGTTACTTCTAATAATAGTTGCCATTAGCAGTTACATTTTCTCAATTTCTCAAACAAATACTAAACATTTGTTAACCATACACCACAAATGAATATTTCTTCTTTTAATAAATAGGTTATAGGGTCTTTACTAGTTGGTGGTCCCCAGGCCCTCTGCATATTAGTATAATAAGGAAATAATTGGGAAGATTCATTAAAACAAACTAAACTAGCTATTGTTTCTCATTTAAATGTACTGTTGCACCCGTTTATATAAGTTCCGGTGTTATAAAACCTTATTTTTACACATGCCCCTCATGAACCAGTTCTTTGTCCAAGGTCTCAGAAGCATTCAAGGTCTTATCAAATCGTGAAGCAAAACACAGATGTGCTTAACCATACCACCATTGTTTGTAAATTCTGCTTGTTTTACCCCCACAATGCAGTATTTCTCATCTCCCTTTGATAAAAGTTATACATTTGTGTTACACATTAGAAAAAGTATTGCACAGTGTTATCAATTAACCAGCAGACACAGGCACCATAGTTTTAAATTCGTCTGAGTCTGGGTTTGACCAAACTGTTTGTCATCACATGAGTTTTTAAATGCTCAGGATACTCCCAGTAAACACTGTTTATTAGCAAGAGGTTGTTTATTTAAGATAACTGGAGTTACCAGGTTGTCTGTTTGCCAAGATTGTACATTTGACATGACTTAATCCTTTGTGTTAGATTGACATCACAGGGCAGTAACAGTGATAGGCAAGTGATGTTATGAAACTGTTATGAAATGTAATTCATTTTGTTTTGGGACTAAGGTGGGTAAATGTTTCACTTAGTGGAGTAAAAGTTTGTTCTGGCTTAAGACATGAAATGAGCATCCAAACCTTTAGTCCCTTGCTTGTCTGGATTTGTAATAGAGACACCACCCCTGTTACTTACTACAGACACTTGTAGAGGAGGTTATAAATTGAGATAATTTTGACAAATACAGATGAAGACTGTGCTTTACAAAGGGATATGTAGGTCATGCAGTGATAATTCCTTAATTGATTCCTTCTGTAATATTTCAAAGGCTCCATTAACTTTTCAGAGGGGCAGATGTCATGTGATTTTAGCCTTTCATTTTCTGGCAAGGCCAAAGCTTAATGCATCACCCAGTCCATTTCAAAGAAGGTTTTTGTCTTTGCATTTTGGTTGGTGCAAAGCTTAAAGCTAATGAATTAATTATGAAAAGAATTTAGTAGTGGGAATGTTTTGTAGTTTAATCTAGTAAGTTTTATCTTCTAGGAAAATTAATTCAAATGGTTGGGTCAAGAAAGTTGTATTAATCTGTATCCAAACTAACCATGTACTGCAAACTCAGACCTAATACTATTCTGCCCTGTTGCTAATGCAGCATTTGTGGGGCTGGATAGAATGTATTTAAATGGGGGCGGATGGGTTAACTAGTTAATTTTTGTACTACAGATTCTATAGTAATGGTTTGGTAGAGCTGGACATGTCTTATCAATCTGGTAGCAGCTTTGTTAGAAGATGGACCTTTTGGTTTAGTAGGTCAAAGTTGAGGGACTATTAGGTAATGTAGTGACACTGTTAAAGTTAGAAAAGTATTATTTCATGTGTGTTATGAGTCAGCACTGTATTGTTAAAGGGTTAACAGTCTTGTCTTGATTACATAAGTTATTACAAAGCGCCCTTAGATGTGCATTCATCAAGGTGACTAACGCCTCATAAGTTCTCATCAAAAAACATGGAAGCAGAGAACATTTGACGCCCTGGACTGGTGCATGAAGCAACCAGATTATAACATTGCACCATTAGGTCTGAAGATTTGCAGTCCTGTTGATAAGGAGAGCTCTCTTGTGACAGTTTGTCTGTGGGCTGAATGTTAGAAAATGTAATGCTTTTAACTTACTTTGCCTGGTTATCTGCCCTGTCAAGACAAAGGATAAATCGCAGTTAGTAGCAAGGCCAGCAGAAACAGCCATGTCCAGATCAAGAATGTAGAGCAACTTCAAAAGCTAGCAGTGGTGTCAACATTTTGTTTGCACAGTATTTAGCTGACTGGCGTTGACCTGGTTTTCACTTTATAGGGTTGCAAACTGGTCACCTTATGGCTAAATACATTTTCCATTAAGCTTATTTGCCTAGTTGTTTGTTAAAAATGTCTTAATTGTAAATAATTGAAATTGATGATACTTTGAGGTAAAAATTGTGGTTTGAAAAAAACATTCTGAAAACTTTTATTTTAAAACATAAACCTTTTTTAAAAGTTCTGCCTTTTTCACCTTTTATACTTTTTCTTAATTATTGTCAAAATTATTCATAATTATTTATTACCTCAAAGATATTTATTTAAGCAAAACTTCTAGTCCCATTCATGTTTGTGACGTTCTGACTGTTTGTTATGTGTGAAACAGGCAAGAAGATGAAGAACTGGAGGAGGGCGAGTTGGAGGATGATGGTGGTGAGGCTGAAGTGCCCAGCGGTGAGGGAGCCGAACCTCAGGAGAAACCTCGCCACAGCAAAGAGCGCCACGGCAGCGAATCAGATGAGGAGAAGTCACATCGGCGAAGGAGGAAGAGAAAGAGAGAGCGGGAGAGAGAGAAAGAAAAAAGGAGAGCCAAGAAAAAGCGCAAATCAAAGCACAAGGTCAGCATGTATATCTGTGTATTAATACTGTACGTTTAGTTTTATAAAGCAGTAAAAATGTAAATATATAATCATATCACATTCTTAAATCTGTGTGTGTGTGTTAAACAGCGGCATGCATCCTCCAGCGATGACCACTCAGACTACAGTGATGAATCAGACTACAGTCCCAGTGAGAAAAGAAAATACAGAGAATACAGCCCTCAGTATCCTCCACCTGTAAGTACATACATTACACACCTGTAGTTAAGGTAAACCAGCCAATCAGAGTTAGCCAATTAGATCAGGTTTTAATCTTAGCATCTCTTTTGCAGTCTCAAGGAGGTTACTCATCTGCTCCCACCGGTCATGGAGGCCCCATGCCAAAGAAAGGCAGTTATATGAAGATGGACAAACAGGGTTATGGCGGCTACGATGACTATGAGGAGGAGAATTATGAAGGTGAAGAAGATGAGGAGATGGCTGATGAGGACTATGATGATTTCACCAAGGAACTCAACCAGTACCGCAAGGCCAAAGAGGGTGGCGGTGGTCCACGTGGCAGAGGTAACCCTTAACTTGAACATCATGTCGTGACCGCTTGACTAGCCTTGACTAATTTGTGTAATGCATGTCTTTGAAAATTAGCAGATGATATTGTGTTATAGGTCATCTTGTGTTTAGTATCTACAGTATTTGATCTGGTGTGTTTACATCTGTGCTGACCTTCATTAATGTTACTTAGGTGGTAAGAACCGCATGAAGAACCAGAGAGGTCGCGGCAGAGGAGGGATGAGGGGGCGTGGCGGAAGAGGAGGCGTCAGAGGAAGAGGACGAGGCAAAATGGGAGGAGACAATGACGATGGAGATGGAATGTATGGAGATGACATGGAGGTGGGTCCAGATACCCAATTTGAACTCTGCTTTAATAACCATGTTACTAGTCACACAGTAACACCTATCAACCAATCAGTAGCATCAGGTTTAGGGTCAAGCTTCAGTTTACATATCTGTTCTTTTTTTTATAGTATGGAGATGATGATTATGATAACATGGGAGAGGATGAGTATGATGACTACTCAAAAGAACTTAACCAGTACAGGAAATCAAAAGACAGAGGGCGTGGTAAGTTCTGCTCAGCTTACAGATGTAAAACACAAGATCTAAGGCCATCTAGCAAAGATAGGCATTATCTATATTTGGCCATTGGTAATTTCATTTGTTTGGTTCAGGTGGAAAAGGTCAGCGAGGTCGTGGACGAGGCAAAGGAGGTAGAGGCATGAACCGAGGCAGAGTGAGAAATCGTGGAAGAGGTCGTGGAGGAGACCAGGTTCCTGATGAAGATAACAGTGGAGATATGGACATGGGTGTAAGTTAGCCTGGATTAGCCATCCAGCATAGAATAAATCTATCTGCAGCACATCAAAAAACAATGTGTTGTTTTCCTTTAGGATGGATCCGGAGGCCCAAGGAGAAATGAGCAGGAGAAACACGGACAGGATAAGAAAGGCAAAGCCATCTGTAAATACTACATCGAGGGCCGCTGTACATGGGTAAATACAGTCATTCAGCATTAAAATATGCTACAGTTTTATTACTTAATCATTTGCATACTATGCAAAATTTGAATGAATGTCTAATACACATTTAGGTCACATGTCATATTTGACATTGGCAATGATCTTTGTACTAACTGCTGTCTATCATCAGGGTGACCACTGTAACTTCAGCCATGACATTGAACTGCCTAAGAAGAAGGAACTCTGCAAATTCTACATCACTGGCTTCTGTGCGCGGGCAGAAAACTGTCCGTACATGCATGATATCCTTAATTATTCAGCTGGCTGATGTCATACAATCATTGTTTTATGCTTATAACCTACAGTGTTGAGTGGTAAAGGTGAATATATTTACTATATTTGTGTCAGAATAATTCCTTGACTTCACCGCACGTGATTTCCCCTGCAAGCTCTTTCATACCACAGGGAACTGTGTGAATGGTGAGGAGTGCATGTTTTCCCATGATACCCTAACAGAAGATACTCAAGATTTGCTGGATAAGGTAATTGTTATAGCATTAGCAATGCAGTTGCAGTCTTATGTTCATTTAGGATGAACCTGATTAACACACTTGTGTTGTATGATTTCTTTGCAATTTAGATGTTGGCGGAGGATGCAGAAGCAGGTGCAGAAGATGAAAAAGAGGTGGAGGAACTGAAAAAGCAAGGCATCAACCCTCTTCCAAAACCTCCTCCTGGAGTTGGTCTGCTCCCAACTCCCCCAAGACTTTCTGCAGGTGATTCCTCCACACCCATGGACTTTGGAATGCCTGGTCCACCACATGGTAATATGCCACCCAGTGGTCCACCAGCTCCTGGCCCAAATCCTGGCCCTGGTCCTGGTCCTGCTCCCTGCCCAGGCCCTCCTCCTTGCCCAGATGGAGGCACCTTCCAAGGTCCACCAAATCCCAATGGTCCTCCTCCACCCCCTATGGGTCCACCACCTGCTTGTGGAGGCAACACTGGAAAGAAGATCCCATCTTTGTTTGAGATTGTGGTAAAGCCCACAGGACAGCTGGCACAAAAGCTGGGTGTCAGGTTAGTTTAATTTCTCCTATCATGCCATTTTGGTTTAATAACTAGGCCATGCAAATACTGATACAGATGCACTGTTTACAGAGGACCAGGTCCTGGTCCAGCAGGTGCAGTAGGACCTCAGGGCCCTCCTCCATGTCCACCAGGTGGACCTCCACCTCGCTTCCCTGGTGGGCCACCACCTGGACACATGGGTCCAGGTGGTCCTCACGATATGCCTCCTATGGGCCCGTCTAACATGAATCAGGGCCCTCCACCAGGACCGCCAATGATGCAGAACTTTGGCCCAGGAGATGGGCCACCAAACCAGGGAATGATGCCTCCAGGTGGTGGGTCTGGTGCCAACTTCTACGATAATTTCTACAAGCAGCAGCAAGCTATGGTGATGGATGGAGGTGGAAGAGAGGGTAAGGTCACATTTTCAGTTAGATATTTTGTAGGGATGCAGTCTGCTCACATTTTGGCTACTTCAATTTAAACATGTAAAGCTATTTAAATCAAACCCCAATAACACATTTAAATGTCTAATTATTTAACCTCCTAAAAGTTTGCATTTGAGTTTGCTATTTTCTGTCTTTGACTTTGTTATTCCTAAAACATAACATTAGCATTCAGCCTAGTTTTTCTTCCCGGTACAGGTGACAACTTTCCAGGTGCAAGTGGTGGAAACTTCAACGATCAGCCACCTGGGAACCACAACTCTGGCAGCATTGAGGGCGCAGCTAATGTAGGTCCATCTAATCAGTCTGGAATGACAGTGCCAGATTTCCTGCCTCCAGCACAGCGTGTGTTGTTTATGAGACTCCAGCAGAAACAGCAGGATGATGAAGAGAGGGCCAAGAGACTGGCTGAAGGAGGAGGAGCCGTGAGGGAGAATGAAGGTACTGCTGAACTGCTTCATTACCTGCGCAGGCACCTCCATTACAACATAGCTGGAGTGTAGAACTCATAATTCATAATTGGCAGTGATTATTCATAATAGTCTGGGAACAGTTTTGGAATGTTGACTTTTAAATGTTAATTAAAAGTTAGTTATAATAAAAATTATGTAACAGCATAAAAATTGTTTATTGTTTTAAATAATTGTTTATTGCAGATTCAGTAATTGAACTGTAAGAATATTTGTTAATACATTTTAGAACAGGTTAGATTTTCAGTTTTGATCAGTAACAGAGTATGCCAAAAACATGTTCACATATTTGTGGAGTCATTAAATAAAAAAAACAACTTTTTTAAATGGGTTCAGATTTTTAAATCTTACTATATGTTTTTACGTTATACTACGTTATTGTACATATTTATGTTGTAAATCTTTTTACTGGAAAGTTCTCTTAATATTCATTTTAAACAACACTACCATAAAAGGAAAACTGCATGTTTTTATAAGCTCATCTAGTTCTTGATTTATATACATACAAAAGCTGAGGTTTTAATGGGCTGACATATGTTGCCAAGGCTATTTCTGGTAAGGAAACATCTCAAGGACTTTATGGAGCCTGACCCTGCCCAGGACCTCATAATACTGTAAACATCCTCAGGGCTGGGGTTGTGCAATCTCTCAACACAAAATCTTCTTGCCACTAGATGGTGCTTTTTTAGCACTTTTTTTAAATGCAGTTTTGAAAGGAGACATTTGCCTACAAAAAGATCATAAGACTTTAAACCTGCTGTTCTTTATCTCTGATGTTTGTTCATTTTTATTTTTTTAACAGGGGATTCAGCAAACTGGTATTCCAGTGAAGATGAGGACGGTGGTGGCAGCGTCACGTCCATTCTCAAAACCTTGCGCCAGCAAACGCAGACCCAAGGACCCCCAAAGCCTGACGGACCTCCCAGTGATCCTCGTCTTCAGAAATCTCAACCTGCACAGGTGCCCAGTCGACCAGCAGACCCCCGGCTGGCACGAGACCCTCGACTGTCCCGGACTGCAGACTCTTCTTCTCCTGCATCAGAGGCCGCTGCTTCATCCTCTATGTCGCCTTCTGACCCCCGTCTCGCTCGACATGCACCCACACATGGGCCTAAACCAGAGACCCCTCTTGTGTATAAACCCCCACCCTTGACCACCCCAGCTAGCAATGAGGAAGAGGAGGGTGAGAGGATACTGAGGGAAAAGCCTGTGCCCATTCCCTTGGACCCATTAATGGGCATGGCATTGCGTGATCCTCGTTCACAACTACAGCAGTTCAGCCACATCAAAAAAGACGTAGTCCTTAGCAAGCCTTCATTCTCCAAGGCGGTGTTGTGGAGCCCTGAAGACCTCATCCCTGTCCCTATTCCCAAACAGGACTTACTCCCACTGCCCCCTGGCATCCCTCCGGTTACTGCCATGGACCCCCGGGTGTCCCGGAACCCACCCCAACACCACTCAACCCTACCCTCTGCTCTTCCACCTCCTGCTGCTTCTGCTGAGAAGTCCAGTCAGCCTTCCTCGTCCCTCCCAGACTTTGAGCTGCTCTCACGCATCCTGAAAACTGTCAATGCCACGTCATCCAGTCCTTCTCAATCGACTCCTTCAGGAATGTCATCACCTCCGTCCGCATCCGCTGAGAAGCCCATTGACCCCCGTATGGCACGCAAAACCCCTGCTGATCCTCGACTCCAGCCTCAGAAATCTGCCCTTAAATCCACCTCAGAGCCACCTGCCCCTCAGGTATCTCCTCCAGCAGCCTCCTTATCTCCACCCTCCTCACCCCCAACCATTGCACCCTACGACCCCCGGCTGCTATCAGCAGGGGGGTCGGTTCGAGGGCTCGTAAGTGCTGGTGGGAGTAGCGGCAGCAGCAGTGTGCTGAGCGGGATTAGTCTTTATGACCCACGGACTCAAGACTCAGATAAGACTGATGGCTCAGGGGCCTCCAGTCCTCCCTCTGAGCCCAAATCAAGCGAAAGCCAGATAGCATCAACTAAACCTAAGGCGAAAGAGCCGCTGTTTGTGCGCAAGTCTGCATTGGACCAGCCTGAACCTGAGAAGAGCACCACAGAGCAGACCACAGATCGCTACAATAGCTACAACCGACCTCGACCCAAACCATCGCCCTCGCCCAATGCAGGCGCTGCAGCTGGGATGCCCGCAACAGGAAGTCCGGCTGCGGCTGGTCAGGGCCCTGCTGGAGCTGCAGAGCAGCCTGCAGGGGTCCACAACCTTCCTGTATCCACACTGTTCACCATGGTAAAGCAGGTCAACAAACCCGGCGGCAGTGGGAGCCCGTTCGGTGGCAACAGCCCCACCCAGCCTGACGCGGCTGAGGTGGACAATGGCTCTCTAAAAGACGTTTTCAAAGGCTTTGACCCCACAGCATCACCATTTTGCCAGTAAACTCTACTAATAAACTCTATTGTTATTGTGTATAGAGATCCACATCTGCCAGGTCCACAGTATTTAAATAAAGATTTCTATTGGACGGTTGGGATTCGGTGGTATTAGGTCTGTGAAATGAAAGCACAATGTCTATTTTAAAACCAAATGGTGAATGTTTAAATAATGAAAATTTTAAGGACTAGAAAAAGAAAGAGATGAATGACAAATTTTCTGTCAGACTGTACCAAACTGTTGGATTATGACCCATTAACACCATTCTATAATTCTGAGTTTAATCATATGCATGGCCAGCATGAAAACTGGTTAATTTTTTGCTCCATCTAGTCATTGTGGCAACAGGGAGGATTCATTCACTGCCACTTGTAGTGGAGCTAAACTAATTCCTGTAACACTGTTTATTTGCTGCCCACCAGTGGTTTACTAATTTTTAAGACATTTTAGATTTGTTTCCTCTGTCTGCTTAGATTATTCAACTCTTCTTGTTTGTGTGGATGCCCTTATATTCCTAATGCCTCAGATTCATGTTTGGTTAACTGTTGCCACTCCACTTAGTTCATCAAATTGTTCATCTAAGACCCATTATTGTAAGTGTTTGTGTCACAAGATCATTTTAATTTATTTTTTATACTTTAGCAGTTACCTCTTCTTCTTTGTAATGTGACTGTCAAGCTCAACTATTTTATGAATGTGTGTATATATAAATATAAAAGTATATATATATATGCATATGTGTACAGTACATATTCTTCCCATCTGGTTTGTAAATTAACAACTAACAACTAACGCTGATAAATATCATGTCTTTCTTTTGTTCTCACAGGAAGATTATCTTTCACTGTTGCCCTGAAAAATAGGTATTTCAAGGACTGCTCAAATGTATCTGCTTTTGTTGTTGTTTTTTTGGATTGCCTCTCTGCAAAACAACGGCTTTGTAAATTGAAAGTGTCCATATTTGACAAAAGGTAACATTTTGTAACTGTTCATTGTAGGTGAAGTTGTGATGTATTTAATAAAGGCAATACCAGATTGAAAATGAGCTGCACCTCAAACAAACATTGAATCGGTGGTGGAAGTGTGTAATGCTTTTATCAGGTGTGTGTGTGTGTGTGACAATGTGAGTCATTTCCTCCAGATTTCAGATGTGGGACACTCCTAAACTACTCATGAAAATCCAGTAGATCAGGATTTGTGTTGAAACATAACAGGAAAAGGCTAACAACATGATTGTTTGAACAGTGGGAAATTGGAATGATTTAAATACATGCGTTTGATGTTTAATGTTGATTAATTATTATATATACAAAACATTGTTCATTGCAAGGGACAATGTAAGTATATATGCATTTATCTTCATGGTACATCCTTATTTTCAATTGAAAAGAAACCATTTACATTGTTCTTCAGTTTGTCATAGTACTACAACAATCATTTGGCATTTAGTACATTACATTATAGATTTTTCAATACACAGTATAGAAACATCAACCTGCTGAGTTTTAAAACTAGAACAGCAAGACTTGATTTTCTCTGGCACAGGAAACTGGCCGTGATTTAAACAGGCTAAATTTGCCTAATGTTCTTATAAAGTGTCTTATTTTAGCCTGGCTGCTTTGTTTTAAACTGCATGCAAAGCTTTTCTCAGAACTAACTCACTTCTGCATGTACAGGCACGTACACTCAACACCGATCAAAACTGCTGAAACACAAATTCTGTTGTCAAATGTGTTTTAACCACTAATCCTCTTAAAGCAACACGACTTGATTGAGGCCTTAAACGTTTATAGTGCCTGTGATCTTTACTAAAATAGGTCATTCAGTGATGTAACTGTTAACAGCTTTTTCTGTAAATCTGAGACTTACATCTTTGTAAATCTGTAGGGTCCCTGGGGACGTTCAAACTTTATGACTGATTACACCTTCCAACATGTAGTTAAATTGTCCCTAAAGGTAAGTGATTTTATCACCAGTTTCTCCTGACTAGTAAACTGACAAGAAAGACAACATAGAATGTTAATGCAACTCTGTTGCTCCACACATGTTAAGTTATTAGTCACTAACACATTGCTTAATATCTTTTTGGGCTTGGAACCGCCTGAGTAGATGAATTAATTCAATGCTTTATGTAGAAAACAAAATGTCAAACAATGTTAAAATGAG